>CAIGQZ010001474.1:2462413-2475067 GCA_903798205.1 Danio tinwini | reverse complement strand
AGATAGATAGATAGATAGATAGATAGATAGATAGATAGATAGATAGAAGGAACCTTTAGTGGCTTTCTGTGCTCTTTTCAATAGTTTCTGTAGGGCTGCAAATAATTCAGGTGATGGATTGACAAACTCTTATCATTCTAAAAATAAACAGATAACACTGGATTATAATTGTATAAATAGCAAAATAATAAATGGATCTAAGTGCTGTACTGTATATTTACATTTGTTTTGCTTAATTGTATTTTGTGTACATTCTGATTGAGACTTGAATTGATCATCAATAAAAAAAAATCAGATAGCCTAAAGACCTAGAGTAGCAGCTTTTGCTGTTAAATTTGTTTATCTGAAGCCTGTACCTGAAAAACAGCTCCCAGCATAACACCATGCACTCTGAAATAAACAGGGGCTTAGAGCAAAAAAAAAAAAGTAAACTAGATTCTTATTATTTTTTGTTATTATTAGGTTTTTTTAGTTATTATTTAATATAAGGTCAATTACATTTTACACTTGCATAGAATGCAAGTGTAAATGCAACATTTGTGCACCATTTTGTCTGATAATTCTTAGCAAATTCAGTTAGTTGTTCAGAAACTGAGATAACGAAATGAACCTGCTTTGCCTCTAAATGAGTTCATAATGAATCGTTTGACTTTGAATCATTTGAATGATTTAGTGACTCTTTAGGTCACTGATTTAATTTTCAATTCTTTTTTCTATTCATTGAATTTAAAATTGCTTCATGCTATTGATATTTCTGATCAGCCAAAAATGAAAATCAGGCAAATTACTGAAAATAATTTTTTATTAAAACTCTTTTTTCCCCCTCAATATTGAATAAATTATAGCTTTTAATAAACTTGAATAAAATGTTTTGGTAAAACTTTATAACAACTGCACACTATTAATCATTTATTAAGCAAACATGAACTCTAATAGACAATAGCAAGCCGTTTACAGCTACAAATGCTGTTTTCTTGACTTGTATAAGCACATTTATAATGCACTTAATGAATGTATAAATGTTATTTTGAATAGGTTATTAATTTCCTTACTCATTCTGAATGAACTTAAAAACCACCAACCACTCTTAAATAACTGGTGTGTAAATAATGCAAGACTTAATTAAGTAGTGAAAAGTAGTCATTATTAAAAAAGTATGAAAATACAACTATTAAGCACATTATATATGTGCTTATAAGCTTCTATAAACTTCTTACAAATGTCTATCAATGTAGAGTTAGTTAATGCTTAAGAAATGATGAATCAAATATTTGATAAGACTCAATAAAGGATTCATACGCAGTTGTTTTAAAATGTTACCAAATGTTTTTGTTTGTTTCTCTCTTTTTTTAAAGCAGTGGTTCTGTTCTTTCTTTTGATATTTTGTATATTCACGTATATATACAGCGTAATATTCAATGAGCTCTGAAACATTTCAGAAAACAATAAAAAAGCCCACACTTTTTCATTTCACAGATTTCATTAGTATATTACTGTAACATTATGATACTGGCTGTGTATTTTGTGTATTTAGTGTCAATAAAATTACAGTCAATATAAACACATAAAAATAACTTTTTAAAAATAGACGTTTTGTTATATTGTCATACTAAACCTGTATACCTTTGTTTTTATAGATTACATAAATATTTTTGGTAAAATGCATAAAAATGTTGAACTGACATAGAAAAAGAGGCATTTTAAATATATTTTCTATCACACAGACTAAAGAAAGTCATAGGCCACTGGTTTGGAATGTATTCACAGTAAATATAAACAAATATATTTTGGTGCGCTTAAAATGTTTTTATTATTTTCATTGAAGTTAGAGCTTGGCGATCTAACAGCTTTAGGAATAAAAAGATAATACATTTTAAATCAAATGAGATGTTGGAAAAAATACAATACAAAAATTCTAGTTGAGTTAACTTAAAATTTTAAAGTAACCAGCTGCAAAGAATTTTGAGTTTATTAAACTTCAGCCGTTGAAGTTGTGCTAAATTATTGTTTTAAGTTGACCGAAAAGGCTGGTTTAAGTCAAATATACTTTATGGAATAATTTGGCCCAACTTCAAACACTAAAGCTTAATAAACTCAAAATGTCTTTGCAGCCGGTTGCTTTAAAATTTTAATATAAACAATAAAATTGGAGATATAAACATTTAAAGTCTTCTCAACTGAATATTTTACTTTCATTGAACAAACAGTTTCAAACGCAGCTAAATAATTTTTTATGAGTAAATTCAACTCTAAGCTCAAAAATATGTCCACCTAACTTACAATTTTAACTGAGTTAACTATTTGCAAGTTGGATTTTGTACAGTGTACTAAATGTAGTAATTTTACTGTTTTATGTTTTTATTTAATTGTATCTAATATTTTCTCCTAACACATTCAGGTGTACTTTTTTTTGCACCCATATCTAAAGTAATTTTGTTAAATTTGTTCCAGTTTTGATTTTGGTACTGACTAATGCAATGTATAACACAAATATCTTATTGTACAGGATCCTGAAAGTATTCATTTAAAAGTGAGATCTTGAGGTGTACTCATCAAGGTTAATTTAGTAAATGAAAGTTAAAAGAAAGACTACAACTATTGGTCAAAAACATTTTTGTTAACTGAAATAACATAAAAAATTGCAATAAATGAAAAAACTAAACTAAACTAAAAAAGAAGTCACTGAAAAAAAATGAACTAAAACTAAAAAGCAAAAATAGGATATTTTATATGAAATGTTTTTATGAACTGATTTATATAAAGCACATGTTCTTTAGTGCATTTGTCAAAAACTAGGCAGGTTTAACAATATACACATTCCTTAATATAAAGAAGTTTGTTTTAATTCTGCTTTATTTTTCAATTAAGTGGTATTTGCATGATTTTGGATTCAGTGTTTGTTCAAACAATTTATTTATTTATTTATGTTTTTTACTTTTGCACAGGAGTAAATATAAGCTGTGCAAACACTAAACCTTGCTCTGGTCGACGTTGGACGTGTTCCATTAACTAAAACTGAAACTAAATATGTAAAAAAATCTGAAATGTTTTCACAAGATCAAAACTAAACTAAAACTAACAAAATGATTATGAAACGAACTAAAACTAAACTGAAATGTACAGAAAAAGTAAAAATAATATCAAAATAGGCGACGCAGTGGCGCAGTAGGTAGTGCTGTCGCCTCACAGCATGAAGGTCGCTGGTTCGAGCCTCGGCTGATCAGTTGGCGTTTCTGTATGGAGTTTGCATGTTCTCCCTGTGTTCGCATGGGCTTCCTCCGGGTGCTCTGGTTTCCCCCACAGTCCAAAGGCATGCTGTACAGGTGAACTGGATAGGCTCAATTGTCCATATGTATGAGTGTGAATGAGTGTGTATGGATGTTTCCCAGAGATGGGTTGCAGCTGGAAGGGCATCCGCGGTGTAAAAATGTGCTGGATAAGTTGGCAGTTCATTCCGCTGTGGCGACCCCGGATTAATAAAGGGATAAATGAATGAATAATATCAAAATAAAAGATGCAAAACTATAATAACCTCTGTACTCATTTATGCTGCATGTTCACATATTTCCAGAATCCTTTATAAACCTATCCTATTCATAAATGAATCTTACCAGTTGTATACTATAGTTATGGTTAAGCCACAGCCCTCCCATGCACGATAGCTCTGTAGCACGTCATTAACATCTGGAAACATCCTTGACCTCAGGAAACGGGATCTCATCGCATTCTGATTAGCCGCTAAACAACAGTGCGTTCTCTAAATGCCCCCTGCAACAACATCACGCTAGCGCTCATGACTTTGCCTCTGACCCACAATCCTTTGCTCAGTGGGGATTGCCTACACATTATCTCAAGCAAGGAAAAAGCCTGCTTACGAGCCAAGGGTCAACAACGCGCAGGAGCAAAATGCAGTAAGTGCATCTTCAGATGAATGAAAAAAAGTGTGATTTGGGAAATAGCAGGTAAGTATAAAAGGATGCATCTGCCAGAAAACATGTCTGCCTTTATTGTTTAATACAAGTGCATTGCTCTCCTCAGACGCTTCAATTAGCCTTAATTTGTGTGTCTGGAATCAAGCTCTAAAGGCCAGCTAGCGATATGGTTTGGCTTTGAGTTTGCACTGTGTCCTGGTCTTCACAGACTAAATAGTCCTCAGAGACCCGCCAGTCCCAATCCCCCCATGACTAGGCCCTATCGATCCTGCTGTTATTGACATGACACCTGCAGAGGGGGCTTTAGCTATTGATAACCGATAGTATTTCTGCCGCAGATCAAAAGCCAACTGCCGGCTTTCATGTTTGTAAACAGTATCGATTTGCATAATAACCTCAAAAATGAGTACCTGGGATTAGGCAAGGACAAATGCATTTCAGCATTCATTATGATGTGTACTGAGAGGCTAATTAAGGGGCGGAAAAAAGTGCATTGTGATGGGCCTGACAACATTAGGCGTCCTTTGGAATGCTGGTGTTAATGAACGATGTTTTACAGCGAGACACTGCAGGCATAAACACTTTTTTCATGAACTTGAGAATGATTTTGTTCAGTCTAATGTAGAAAACATCCAAAATACACTTTTAGAGACATTTTGGTAGTACTTTAGAATGATGGTCCATTAGTTAATGTATATACTAACAATAACTAAGTGTAAATAATCAAAACCCATTTATTAATCATACTTCAACATTAACTAACTAATAATTAATCAATTATTAAAATCCAAAGTTGTGTTTGTTAACATTAGTTAATGCACAGTGAGTTGAACTATGCATTATTTAACAAAGTGCCTCACAGCAAGAAGGTCACTGGTTCGAGTCCCGGCTGGGCCAGTTGGCATTTCTGTGTGAAGTTTGCATGTTCTCCTCGTATTGGTGTGGGTTATATAGACATGTGCTATAAGTGAATTGAATTAACTAAATTGGCCGTAGTGTGTGCGTGTGTGTGAATGCGAGAGAATATGGGTGTTTCCCAGGACTAGGTTGTGGCTGGAAGGGCATCCGTTGTGTAAAACATATGCTGGAATGGTTGGTGGTTCATTTTGCTGTGGTGACCCCTGATAAATAAGAAACTAAGTCGAAGGAAAATGATTGAATGAATCTTGTAAAGCATTTATTAATCATAGTTCAGGATTACTGATGCATTATTAAAAAAATCCCAAGTTGGAGTGCTTGATAACATTAGTTAATGCACAGTGAGTTGAACTAACATGAAGTAATGTTATTCAACGTTAACAAAGATGATTAAATACCATAATAAATTGACACTGTAAAAAATGCTGGGTTCCACACATTTCCTTCATGTTGTCCCAACACAAATCGATTAAGCTAACTGTATAGTTTTTGAAAATTTAAGTGGATTGAATATAAAACAATTGTGTTGATTCAGCTCATTTTAAATAATTAGTTTTCAACCAGCAAAACTCATTTTTTGACATTAACATTAACTACCGGAGCGTTATTTTAAGGTTTTACCAACATTTTGACTTTTTTTCCCTGCACTGATATATATTTTCACTTACTGTACGTAGACCAAACTTCACTTTTTACTTCAGTTATTTTTTTTCCTTCCGTTTTTTTTTGTTTTGTAAATTCTAAATTCTGTAATTTTTGTAAAAAATAGCAGGATATGTCCATACGTAAAATAACATCATACAACATTTTTTCAAAACAAAATTGTTGAATAATTTCTGACAGTATTTGTAGAATTATGGAGTGTTACACAGTTAACAATTGTTGTAAACTACACTGTATTTAACTGTAATATGAACTGTATTTTACTGTAGGACAGTTATGCAGTATGGTACATTGTGAAACTTACTGTATGTTTTACAGTGAAGATATACATACAATACTGTGAATGCATATACAGCAAGATAAATAGTGCTGTAAATGTAAATACAGTGTTTTTGCTGTAATTGATTTACAGTAAGTTACAGGCAAACTGCTGCCAGTAAGTTACTGTAGATTTTACAGGAAATTATTAACTTTGTACACACTTCCCTCTGTAAAAGACTAACATGTCAAAAGTAAATAAGTAAAAATAAAGAATTTTACACATAATTTCTATACTAAAATTGTATACAAATCAGGCATGACGGTGGCGCAGAGGGTAGCACAATCGCCTCACAGCAAGAAGGTCACTGGTTCGAGCCTCGGCTGGATCAGTTGGCATTTCTGTGTGGAGTTGGCATGTTCTCCCTGTGTTCACATGGGTTTCCTCTGGGTGCTCTGGTTTCCCCCACAAGTCCAAAAACAGTATAGGTGAATTGGGTAAGCTAAATTGTCTGAAGTGTTTGTGTGTGAATAAATGTGTGTAGATGTTTCCCAGTGATGGGCTGCAGCTGGAAGGGCATCCGCTGCATAAAACATATGCTGGATAAATTGGTTCTTCATTCCGCTGTGGCGACCCCAGATTAATAAAGGTACTAAGCTGAAAAGAAAATGAATGGATGAATGAAAATCAACATATATTTCCTTAAAATGCCTTTAAATAAGCACATGCACATATTTGAAGAAGCACATGGTACAAATATGTTTATTACTAATCAATGAACTGTAGAGGTATGGTGATAGCTATTAGTTGATGCTCACCTGTCTAAAAGGGACAGTTCACCTAACAGTGAATCCTGTCATTATTTACTCACCCTTGTTACAAATCTTTGAGTTTCTTTTTTTCCCATTGAATGAAAAGAGGGAATTTTGAAGAATGTAAGAAAACGATAGTTATTGACTTCCACATTTGTTTTGATGGATGTTAATGTGTGCCGGTTTCAAACATTTAAAAAATATATCTTCTTTTACTTTCAACTATTCCAGCTGATTCCCTTCAAGCCACAACCCAGTACTGGGAAACACCCATACACTCTTACATTCACACACACTCATACACTACGTCCAATTTAGTTTATTCAGTTCACCTATAGCACATGTATTTGAACTGTGGGGAAAACCAGAGCACCCAGAGTAAACCCACGCAAACACAGGGTGAACAAGTAAACTCCACATTGAACCAGCAACCTTCTTGCTATGAGGCGACAGTGCTAACTACTGAGCCACCGTGCTGCCCTTTTTTAACATTCGACAGAAAAAAAAGGAAAATCATACAGGTTGTGAACCACTTAAGAATGAGTAAAGTTGAATATTTGGGGGAACTATCCCTTTACAGAACAAGCAAATAACAATAAATATAACTAAAAACAATAAAGCATGCTTCTCCACTACTCAACAGACAAAGCGCTGATGTGCCACTTTTTTTCTCTCTCTTTTAAAGATGCAAATTATTGCTGTGTGTTGCATTTATTTATTTATGAGCTGTTCACCTGTTCGCAGCGGTGCCTGGTCTGAAAAAGAGACGTCAGGGGAGAGAATGAGGAAGGGATGATGATGAGGATCCTTCTCGCTCGCTGCTGTTCATCCACTTCCACTAAGCTGCCTTAAAACCACTGAATTATGCATGTGTCTCTGTCACTTATTCATTTCTTAACCACAACCGCTGTCATTAGGTGACGTGCGTTATTTGGCTCTGAGCTCTTCCCAGTGGACGCAGCGTGTTCAAACTGGGAAGCCAAGTTCATAAGATTTCAATTGCAAGCGGTTGGGTTTTATGCATGACAGCGCTTGGGAGGTAGCAGTGCTGTAACAAAAATCACATTAACGTGCATTTGCAATTCAGTTGTATAAAGTGGTTCTGAATTCATTTTAATTATTCTGGTTATGATTTAATATTTATTAAATTTGTTGAACTAATTAGGAAATCAGTGCTTTGATTTCGTTGAGTTGATTGAAATTAACAGTAAAGAGCTTTTTACATTGTTACAAAGATCTTTCAAATATTTATTTTAAAATAATTTCCATTAAACTGCTAAGATAATAGTTGATTCACAAATGGGCAGCATGGTGTCTCAGTGGTTAGCACTGTGGCCTCACAGCAAGAAGGTTGCTGGTTCGAGTCCTGGCTGTGCCAGTTGGCATTTCTGTGTAAAGTATGCATGTTCTCCCTGTGTTGGCGTGGGTTTTCTCAGGGTGCTGTGGTTTCCCCCACAATCCAAAGACATGCACTATAAGTGAATTGGGTAAACAAATTTGGCCATAGTGTGAATGTGAGAGTGTATGGGTGTTTTCCAGTAATGGGCTGCGATAAAACATGCTGTAATAGTTGGTGGTTCATTATGCTGTGGCAACCCCTGATATATAAAGGACTAAGCAGAAGGAAAATGATTGAATGAATATATAATTCACAATTATTGGTTCAAATAAACTAAGTGTAATGTAAAAACCTTTACTTTTACATAGTTAACTTGACTTTCCATTATTTTAACGTCATCAATGAATATGCTGATGCATCAAAAAATGATTTATATTTAACAATAAAAGCAAGTATAGACCTTGCATTAAAAATCTCTCACAAGAGTAGCTTAAAAAATGTACATACGCTTTAAAAAATCTAAATATTAAAAACTTTAAAGGATTTAAGATGTTTATAACTGTTGAAACACATCATCATCATCATCATCATGTAAAAAGGTTTTTTTGTTGCAGTTATGAATGAACTTGGTCTAATTTAGCTTTTTGATTCATATTTTATATTTGAATGTTATTGAAGTTGGGTGGCACGGTGGCTCAGTGGTTAGCATTGTTGACTAACAGCAAGAAGGTTGTCCCGTCTGGGCTAGTTGGTGTTTCTTTATGGCGTTTGTATGTTCTCCCAGTGTTGCCGTGGGTTTCCCCCACAGTCCAAAGACATGCGTTATAGGTTAATTGGAGAAACTAAATTTATTTTGGTGAATAAATTATTAAAACACGGTTTTAAAACATTTATAATTGTACATTTTTACATAACTTTTTACAATATGTATTGTACTAAGTTCCTTATTGAAAAGTAAAAGCTTAATAAAAACAGCTAAAGCTTTATTTTTGAATTACAGGAAATTACTGTAAATTGATGTGCTTATTTTACAGTAGCTGCTGGAATTTTACAGTTTTTTTACAGTGTTGAAAGCTAGGTAAGCTAAATTGGCTGTAGTGTATGAGTGTGATTGAGTGTGTATGGGTGTTTCCCAGTGATGGGTTGCAGCTGGAAGAGCATCAGCTGTGTAAAACAAATGCTGGATAAGTTGGCACGTATTCCACTCTGGCGACACCAGATTAATAAAGGGACTAAGCTGAAAAGAAAATAAATGAATAATTGAATAGTTACACTATAATAAGGACATCTTAAAATAAAATGCAATTGATATTTTCAGTGTAGCAGTGTTGTTTTAGCTTTCATTTTTGAAAAACTGATTTATTAGTTCTATTTTTGTTTTGTTTACTTTTTTTGCACTTTTGTTGTGTGATTTAGCAGTTTGACTTAGTTTGATTAAATGTTTAAAATAATTTCGGTTTTATTTAAATTAGTTATTTTAGTTCAAAATTAAACTAAATGAAAATACTTCATTGGCAACTAGCTAAAAAAAAAATTTGTATACACGATACACTTATAACCATGGAGTGTGGGATGTAACATACACATTTTACATTAGAAATTAAGGCTGCATGTTATTGAAAAAATCTAACATTGCAATATATTATTGATATATATTGCGATATGAATACGATTTCACCAGATGACTTTAAAGAATTAAAAGTTTCAGATTGATTTGGATGATCCTGTAAAGGAGTGCATCTGCATAAAATCTAATAACCAATCTACAAGCATAGATAAATACAATAAAGAAAAAGAAAGAAAATAAACCATGTTTTATCGTTTTCAGAGTCTAACATTATTCAGGTACAATTACAATTAAAAAATTTTAATAATTCATTAAAATTATTCGTTATTAAAGTTACAAATGGTACAATTTATTATGCCTGAATGCTTATAAAATCCTTAGGCCTTCAAAACTCATGCAAAAAAATCTTGCAAATCAATAGAGACTCAGTATTGCATATTCTGCTATGTGACTATTACAAATGATCACATTGTGATATCGAAGCTCAAACTATATATTGTGCAGCCTGAAATGTTCCAAGTTCTCTTTCTTTTACACCTGTGGCCTGACAACCTCCTTAAAGTCTTTCACTTACCATTTGCTTAAAGCATGTTAATACTGTGGCTTTTACACTTGCAAGACATTAATGCAGCTTCAAGTTTTAATAACCTAATCTTCTCACACCGAGCCTGGTCTCTTCACTCCTGCAAAACAGTGTGCTCCGCGCAGGACACAAAACATTACAACAAAGTTCTGTCATGACTCGCTTCAGTCAACAAAAAAGGTTGAGGGCGGATAGACTGAGCTTGGAGACACAGAGAGAGTACGAGTGAGAGCTGTTCCCCTTTAAAGCATGTGCCGCTCACAGCAGTAGCAGAGAGATCTCTCTCACAGACTTTCCTTGAAAATAAAAAAAACCCTCTTCCACATGTGCCTGAGTGAAAAACCCGCCCCGCACACTTGCTGTTATTTACGAAGTGCTGACACCGGGGCCTGAAAGAATTAGTATTCTGTTAGGTAAATGTTTTCCTCTGGGTTCCTTCTCAGCAACAGTTTGCAGATGTTTGGGCGATACTGAGAGAAAGCACATTCCCATTGCAGAGCCAATGAAAAAAGCATGTCAAAAAAAGTTATTCTCGGCCGAGCTCTGACAGTGATCTATGACTTCTCTCTGCCTACTCACTGTCTCACCATCCCCAACTTCAGGGCTGCGTTTTGGCTGCCAGAGATTTTACACTGGCTCTGTTAAACCCAAAGCTGTTTTTTTTTTTCCTCCCCATAACACATTTATTTTTTATTTGTACGAGTTGGACGCACCTGGCTGGAGTCCAACAGCAGATGTGTTGGCAGCGCCGCTGCGAAGTAGCAGATTTCACACCATACGGCCCTGTAGAGACCCAACCCCAAAACCAGGGTGACAAAGGTCTTGATGTTCAGATTTGTTTATCCAGCTAAAATGTGAAGGTATGCCCCAGTGCTGGCTTAGCTAATATAATCTTTTAGCACACACCTCTGGAGACTAAACACTCATGTGTGTGCTTCATTTTATGAATTGACAATGTTTTGGTTTTTTAAGGCATGTTAATGGTGAACTTAAGAAAGCAGATCATGGAAATCTGCCAGGCCGGTTTGAATAGAATTAAAGAGATTCAAGTTTAGTCAAAAGTGAAAATGTACTTGTTATTTTATGAGTTCACACTCACAGATATTTGACTGAATAGAATATGCGTATTGGGCGTACTGTCCAAGGAAAGGGCTCTGAGCTTGGAAAGACACCCTAACTTGTGTTATTCCCCTTATTAGGATAAAGAAAGTGATAGGGTCCAAGCACAGTGTCTAGCCTGGCCCCAGAAAGCTTATGAGTCCATTGAACTTATATTATGTTAAACTGACCTAAAACAGCTTGTGTAATTTATAAAATTAAGTTAGAGCATGATTAAGTTACAATGACCTGAAAACATATGCTGTCAGGACTAATTGATCATATAATTTTACAGTGTAGGTATCAGGTTTAATAGAGTGGAGTTGGGGTGGTGGAGGGATGCTGAAGTGATGTATGACATGTTTGACGATTTATAGTGATTTTGCCTTGAGCTGGATAATAGAATGATTGTCAATGATGAATTAGCCTAGTCAAAACTGATCGTGCTTCTCCTAAAATTTGTTTATAAAACATCACTTGTGACTATTACTGCATTAGATGCAAAATAAATACTGTAAGCTTTCCATTGACGTATGGTTTGCTAGCACTATTTTGGCAGAAAATAAATTACTGTTTGAAAATCTGGAATCTGAAGGATAAAAAATCTAAATACTGAGAAAACCACCTTTACATTTGTCTAAAATAAATACTCTGCAATGCACATTAATCATTTGAGTTTTGATATATTTGCAGTAGAAAATTTAACAAACATCTTCACGGTACAATATCTTAATTATTATTAAGTAATAATATATATTATTCTAATGTTTTTGGCATAAGAGAAAAGTCAATAATTTTGACCCTTAAAATTGCTATTGCCAAAGATATATTTGTGCAGCATAAGAATTTTTTTCAACATAAGACATAAGGTTTTGTGGTCCAGGGTCACATTTATTCCCCCCCAAGTAGTTCCAAACCATTGTGAGTTTCTTGCTCCTGTTAAAGAAGATATTGAAGAAAGCTGAAAACCTGTAACTTAGTCTTAGACTTAGACTTAGTCGCCTTTCATTTTTCCAGGGATTCTTCCATATTTTACAGTTCTATCCTGCTATCATTCTGTAAAGGTATTTTCCCGTATTTTCAATCTTTCTATGAAGGGTGGCAATAAACATTAAAGAGCTGATCCTCCCTATATGCAACCCATTCCTCCGAACCACCAGTGGATGCCCCTAGCTCTTAAAAGTGAATCTGTTCTGTGCTTTAATTTTATTTTGGCATGAAAACACTTTGAAATAAATGTAAAAACAGTGGGATTCCCTCCCTTTCCATTACAGGTGCCGGTGCCCCTCCTATGTAATCCTCAAAACAGTCAGCTGACACATTCTATAGTAAGTAATAGACGCTGTTTCCTAAATGGATTCTGTACACGCGATTTGAAGCAGAGCGAAAGTTTAGGTTTTGGGTAAGTGTTTAAACAGATATATACACATAATAATAATAATAATAATAATAATAATAATAATAATAATAATAATAATAATAA
>CAIGQZ010001474.1:2443029-2454916 GCA_903798205.1 Danio tinwini | reverse complement strand
ATGTCTGTCTATGAACTGTAGTTGTGAAAAAAACTTTTACATTATCTTATTGATTTTTGTGATTAACTAAAGTAGATCAATTCAAATATATTATAATATAAATACATTCTACTTTTTATGCAGTTAGCGGTCAATATTAATTTTCAAAGTCCAATATTAAATCCTTTTGAGGTTTACTAAAGTTCAGAAATAGTTAAATATGAGTCACTTTATTGCTTTTGTTAGTGACAAAGATTTTAAAAATTAAGACCTAACATGATGCAGTGAATTATATTAAAATGCATCACAATTTTAAGTTCACACAACAACATTATTATTATTATTTATTTATTCAATTCATCTTTATGTCTGTGGCGCTTTTACAATGTAGATTGTGTCAAAGCAGCTTAACATAGAAGTTCTAGTAAATTGTGTGTGTCAGTCCATTTTCAGAGTTGAAGTTCAGTTTAGTTCAGTTCAGTATGGTTTAATTTTCACTGTTAATCATATATAGTTTCATAGTTAATCAAATATCTCCTGAGCACCATGAGGTCTGTGAGGCCCTTTAGCTAAAATAAGAACATGAGATGTGGTCAAAACAGATGATGAGACTACAGATGCACAAGAAAGCAAGCAGCAGTTTGTTTTTGTGTCCATACATCATACAGTATGTTCATAATATGTATCCAGATGCATGTGATGTGACGGGGGAAACTCATCTCCATTCAGACCCAGTAAGCTCAGCAGGAGATGCACATGCACATACACTCACTCTCTGCCCCTGTCTCCACTGAGCTGCCATGCTAATCATTTAAACAGCACAATCAAAGCAAATAAGATGTTTCACGTGGGGAGAAAAAGCCAGAGAAAGTGATTACCAGTGTTTGTGAATGTGACGGAACTGAAGGGGACTTTGATTTTGATATTTTCTCCAGTTAGCAGTAACTCCTGGTTCAGCAGTCCTGCAAAATGAATAAAAAATGCAGCTTCCAATGCATGAAGAAAGTTTCAGAGAGAAAAAGCCTATTATAAACTCTGCATAGTTTCTGAATTGACATTTTGATATATCAAAAGAGTAGTTGTTTTAAAATATATTTCAATAATCCAGTATATATTTAGTATCCAGTATATACCTTATAATGCTAATAATTATTTTCCTTTTTATTTTATTTTTTTCAAAAAGAAAGAGTGAAAGAGAGCTAACTCTTTTTTCATAATGGAAGGGGAAGCGTTTTTTTTTTACTAAATATTACAAATATTATTTTGCATAATGTTTTACTAGTGCATTATCTTTATCCTGTTTATTGTAAACAATAATAAAAAAAACATTGGTGTCGAAACAATTTTCATCCAGAAATTGGTTGTAAATTTCATATACAATTATGAAGAAAGGACAAGTAACACTGAATTCTAAAATTTCAAGTAAAATGCAAATAGTAAAATGTAGGCTATTTTAATAATATTTAATAAGAAAATGGGTTTCACAAACAATTACAATTGCTATGTAAATAAGCCATAACTATTTTCTTTTAAAACCTAGTTTTGGCATTTGTATTTACAAATTCTGATTTTCTTTTGTTAAATTCTTTATTATGTAATTTTGGACTAAAATGATAAATAACTAGATTTACTTGAAATTGCAATTGAAATAAATATTATTCTAACAACAATGCATAAATAAAAATGTCACTATGTGAATACAAGGTTTAAAAGAGAGAGACAGAGGCCATTATCAGCTCTGGATCATTTTCTAAAAGTACATGACGTCTTTTATGCTTCAATATTATATTATTTTAAGTCATATATTATCTTAATCTTAAAAACTAAACCAAACAAAAAAAACTAAACAAACATTGTGTTCAAACAGAAATTACTGATAAATCTTACAAATAATTAAGTGACAAATAACTTTGATAACTAATAAAAAAATTGAAAGTACAAAAACTTTAATACTGTCGTACGTTCTTCAGTAATGTTTGTTGTATTTATAACTTGCAAAATGTTGGCTATTTTAATAATCTTTAATAAGAAATTTGTTTCACAAACAATTACAATTGCTATGTAAGGCATAATATTGTTATGTAAAATTTTGTTTTGGCATTTGTATTTACAAATGATGATTTTCTTTTGTTAAATTTCATCTTTATAGTGACTAAAATGATTAATAACTAGATTCACTTGAAATTGCGGTTAAAATAAAAAAATCTAACATAAATATAGCATAAACAAAAATTTCACTGCATGAATAAGTTTCAAAAGAGAGAGACAGAGGCCATTATCAACTCTAGATCATTTTTTAAAAGTACATGATGTCTTCAGTGCTTCAATATTATATAATTTGAAGTCACATATACTGTATGTATATTCATTCATTAATTTTTCCTGCTTAGTCCCTTATTTATCAGAGGTTGCCACAGCGGAATGAATCACCAACTATTCCAGCATATGTTTTACGCAGCGGATGCCTTTCCAGCCACAACTCAGTACTGAGAAACACCCATACACTCATTCACACACACTCATACACAATGGCCAATTTAGTTCACCCAATTCACTTATAGCGCATGTGTTTGGACTGTGGGGGAATTGGAGTACCTGGAGGAAACCCACACATACACCGTAAAAACATGCAAACTCCACACAGAAATGCCAACCGACCCAGCCAGGACTTGAACCAGCGACCTTCTTGCTGTGAGGCCACAGTGCCGCCTATATATGTGTTATCTTATTCTTAAAAAACTAAACAAAATACAAAACCAAAAATTACTGATAAATTTCACAAATAATTAAGTGACAAATAACTTTGATAACTAATAAAAAATTAGAAGTACAAAAACTTTAATATTGTCGTCTTGTAAAATGTTCTTCAGTAATTTTTGTTGTATTTACAACAAATATATAAATGAATCTATAAATAAAAATAAATATTATATATAAAATCATTGGTCCCCTAATATTAGATTTGTTTTGTTTGTTTTAAATCACAAAGGCATTATTTATAGCCTGCATATCTTAAAAACAAAATAATTTTTGTTGTTGTTTACAGTGTGATAGTCGGCTAAAATAGTAGCTGGTTCGCAATTTCAGATCAAATGAATTCACATCTAAAAGACATGATGGAATGTATAAATGGATATCTTCAGTTGGTGTTTAATAATTCTGTTGGCTTTGCAGACTATTGTGAAGCTGAATTCTTGCTGCTGAGGTTAGCTAATAGAGGCATTTGATGTAGCGTTGTTTATGTTAAAAGAACAGCTGTATCACCAGTGTGTGAGAAAAAAACTATTTAAAACAAAAAACAGCAGACTGCATCTCAGACCAAGATAGAGCTAAACTGATTTCTTTAATGTCAAACACCTCGGTTTTTACTTAACGTTGCTGCTATCCACCGACTGCTTTGGTGGGAGGTAAAAAGGCAGTTGCATTGAACAATAAACTGTTTTTTAGCAAACGTGAGCCATGTTCGTCCCAAGCGTATGTCAAAATCGGTGTGTGTGTGGCAGCGCTTTGAATAAATGATGCGTGTAATCAGTGCATTTACTTACAATGTGGCAGAGGCACCTCTTAGATTCACTTTTTGCTTTTTTTTTTTTTTTTTTACTTCTGGAGAAAACCGATCCTCCCCATCAACCACAGAAACAGAGGTTTCTCTACTGAACCGCCTGATTGTATGTGTAATTTGCTAGAAAGGCTGTGTCTTTAGTGGGGATGCGGTGCAGATCCACAGATACGTTTCGCAGAAAGCATCACTGCTGTGTAGTTTCTCCATCAGCGTTTGCAGTATTTTTGGATGTAAAACTTGACACACTTCCAGTTTTTTCCAGTACCATGGTGTACGTTCGGTCAGGCCATTGGCTTGCTCAGTTGGTTTTCAAGAAATGAATATTATTGAAATAAAAGGGAAATTGTTGGGTTTGTTGACAGAAGTATTTCTAGGAAACCATTTCCATCCCTTTTTTTAAAATAGGCCTTTAAAAAAACTGTTCTTCAGGTTCACAGAGACATGCTTTCATTAAGATATATATTTAGCCCCCACCAACCTCTTTTTTTGTTGTTTTTTTACACTTTTATTGTATTATGTAAAAGTATATGAACAATTGTGTCTTATGGTCTGTGTACTTAAAGGTTCCGTGTAGAGTTTTGAAATGTGCATTTTTTATTTGATGTTTGACTTAATCTCAACTAAAAAATGAAAAAAGAGGGCGGGACAATACTCCCTTTCACACAGTGATACCAGTAAATATCCAGAAAAAATTTCCAGAACGACTTTACCGGTAAATTCAAATAAGCGCTGTTCACTTAGGCACAGAATACTGGTAAATTCTGACATCATTAACAAGAAATGAGGTCTAAAATGCTGCATTTGTATTTGTAAACATAGTAGGGGTCAGCCTTTTGTTGATGGTTTCACTATTATTTAAAGCTTTTTGACTATGTTACAAAGTCTGTGGATGGATAAGTATTCTGAACAACTTCGCTAAAAACATATGGAGGAACACCTTTGCATGTCAATATGTGTGTGTGCTGGCGCTCATCAGAGCACTCCTTCACTTCACGTGCACACGCATTAAGCAACTGAAGCAGAGCTTGAAGGTAAACAAACAGTGGCTTATCATAAGCATTTTATTGATCATTTTTTACACAGCTGGCATTTAGAAGGAACATAGAAACGTTATCTGACTAACAACTAGCAACTAAATGTGTCGGGAAAAATATTCAAAGGCTTCTATTTTCATAAACAGCGCAGATGTGAATGCGTCTGAATGTTCTGATTGGCTGGAGTAGACGTCTCACAACAACGAGTTCTAATCGTGAACGCACTCTTTCCAGAAATGTTCCTTTTGGGTTCACACAGAGCAGCATTTCGGCAGATTACCGGTAACGTTACAACTGCTCTTTTACAAATTTACCGGTATTTTCAAAAAGGGCCTGTTCACACATACATACCTTTTCGGAAAATTGCTGGTAATTTTCTGGAAAGGTCTGTATGTGTGAAAGGAGCTATAGAGTAACTCCTCCCCTTTAAAAAAGCAGCCAAGAGCAATTTGTTTTTATCACAGATCTGCCAGTGAGAGTGGTTAAACTCAAGCGCATCAAATAAAAAGCGTTTTAAAGGGAGATAGACATGTCAGATACTAGAGAGTATTTGATTGGTCAAAATTTGATGAGGAAAATGTTGTATGAGGTGAAGTAAAAAAAATTGTTGATCTATTTAGGCGAAAATGTGACAAACTGCAAGCTTTACATGTCAGAGTGCGATATTACAGGGGGGTTTGAACCCCCTAATTAACGCTTGATCCTCCCTGAAGGACGTCAAAACAAAATGTATGGGGGCTAAATATTTCACTCTGATATGTATTTTAAATAATAATCTTATTAATTAGGGTGGTGTGGTGGCACAGTGGGTAGTACTGTTGCCTCACAGTAAGAAGGTCGCTGGTTCGAGCCTTGGCTGGGTCAGTTGGCATTTTCTGTGTGGAGTTTGCATGTTCTCCCCATGTTCGCGTGGGTTTTCCCCACAAGTCCAAAGACGTGCTATAGGTGAATTGGGTAAGCTAAATTGTCTGTAGTGTATGAGTGTGAATGAGAGTGTACGGGTGTTTCCCAGTGATGGGTTGCGGCTGGAAGGACATCCGCTGCGTAGAACATATGCTGGATAAGTTGGCAGTTCATTCCACTGTGGCGACCCCTGATTAATAAAGGAACTAAGCCGAAAAGAAAATTAATAATTGAATGTTATTAATTAAAATAATAAATAATATAAATATACATTTGACCACCCCTAAAACCATGGTGAAAGCATAATTGTGCTCATCATCTATTCTAGGAAAAGGATGAACTAGAGCACCAATGGACATCGTGTTCACAGGACTGAAACTAAAGTCAACTTAACTTTTGTAGTTCGACCTACAGTGACATCTGAAATAGCTAATCAACAGTGGTGTAAAGTAACAACTTACAAATACTCAAATTACTGTAATTGAGTATTTCTTCTCAGGAATTGTAATTTGTTAAGTAGTTTTAAAAATGTGTAGTTTTACTTTTACTTGAGTACATCTTTAGTGCTGTACCAATACTTTTACTCCACTATTTTCCTTCTACCTGCAGTCACTACTTTATTTCTTTCTTGTCTATGGTGATTGGCAAAAGTAGAAAAATCCGTCCTGTGATTCCTGTCCAATCAAATCGTACATAGAAAGTAAATCGCATCATACTGAACAACCTCAAGACATAGGTGCTTTATAAATGCAAATCAACTGTAAATCTTCGCAAGCAATGACCCAGAAATGTTTATAAACTGAATGCCACTGATGAGAAAATGAAGGATCTTGACTGATGATGACTGAAATCACAAAACAGCCTTAAACAATCACTAAATGGAACAAAAGAAGAATGGAAGGAAGGGCCGAATGAAGGAAGGAAGAACCAAATTAATAAAGGAACATTCAGGGAAGAACTGAACGAAGGAAGGAAGAAATAAATTAATAAACAAAGGACCTAATGAAGGAAGGAACAAAAGAATGAGTGAACGAATGAAGGGAGTGAACGAATGAAGGGAGTGACGAAGGAAGGTAGGAACGAAGGAAGGAAAAAATGAATGAAGGAAAAAATGAACAAACAAATGAATGAAGGACAGAATGAACTCTTTAATTGAAGGAACGAATGAAGGAACGAATATAAGAAGATAAATGAATGCACTAAAGAATGTTACGTTTACACATCCCTTCACAAATTGCGTGTAATGCATCAACTTTTCACAGCATAATACTCACTACTCACTACTCTTGAGTACTTTTGAAAGGTCTACTTTTTACTCATACTTTGAGTAATATTTACAACAGATACTTTTACTCTACTTGCACTACATTTTTGGGTAAGTAGTACTTTTACTTAAGTATGATTTTTCAATACTCTTTCCACCACTGCTAATCAGCGAATACTGTAGCTCAGAATACACTAAATGTCCCTCAAAACACTGAACACTTAAACAATTTTTATTAATAAACTTGATGTAATTGAAAATAAATGTATAAATGACTGAAGCATGTATTACACAAATTTACCGAAAAAAGTTGACCCCCCCGATCGTCAGTGTATAATTCGCACATTGTTTATAGCTATTAGTTTTATATTTCTAAATGTGAATTTTGTCACTGTTTTAGAGCACACTAGCTAATAGATAACTTTAAAATGAACAGTCTGAAACTAACTTCTAAAAAAAATAATTTTCACAGAACCTTTAATTAATGTGCAGTCATCAAAACTCTAACAATTAATCTATTAACTCTCTAATGCACAACACGGGTCAAAGTGACTCGAAGTTTTTATTTTCTATTAATTTTTAATCATTAAATTTCATATCATTCAATATTTCATATTCAGTATTATATTTCAGTATTGTATCTTTTTTTGTATACAAATTCATGTTGGACCCAGATGTTTAAAACTGATGTGTGTTTGTTTATGAATTATGAATCTATCACAATTTTTAAATAATTCACACTATTACTAAACATTAACTAAAATGATCAGCTCAATAAACTACACAGCTGCTTATAAGGGTTTAGGTATTGGGTAGGATTAAAGATGTAGATGTAGATTAAGATCATGCTTTATAAGTACTAATAAACAGTTAATATCTTAATAATAGTCAAACTGATGTGTTGCCAAACAATCATTATGATTAGAAAACAATATATTTAATGAATGCCAATAATTGTAAATGATAAAATACAATTATTTGGAAGATTCAGCAAATTATGAGCCATGATTGGAATAAGATAATGAATATGGGTAATTTTAGGCTAATTTTGGGCATCAAAGGGAATTTGAATATATTTTATGAAAGAATTATTCACATTCTACAGTTACTATTATAAACATAAATCATAACCGAATAAGAAACAATCAACAAAATTATTCAAAAATCATTAGTTTACTGTAAGATGTCATAACTGCATACTCTAAGCGTAAGTGTATCTGCTTAGACTTTCATTGTACGTTTCAGATCAGAGAAATCACCAGCACCACCAACCAAACTTTTCCTGAAAGAGCGGTCAGGCAGAGTCCTGTTTGTTTATTTAAAACTAACTGGTGATTATGGCTCTGGATTGTGCTTTAGCCTAAATTCTGCAGCATCTCCCAACCAGTCATTTAGTGTCCGTGATTATGCTGTCGCCGATCTGTGCTGGGCTGGAAAAGAACAGATCCATTCCAGTGGCGGTTGTGTGTCTCTCTAGTCTTGGTTATACACATGCTTGACCAGTCATGGAAAACTAACATCATTTTTAAACATAGTTTATTATGTTACACAATGTTAGAATTAGTCTTCATATTTTGAGGTCAAAAGAGTTACAGAATTGCAAAGTTTGGTTTCAGGGTTGTAAAATACAGCACTGTTCAGGTATACAGTATAAGGTGTATATTAGTTTTAACTTAAAAAAAAAAAAAACTTTGTTGAGATGTTGAGACACTGTATGTTCTTGTCTGAGATGCCCTCTGACTCTTTCTAAACTTTCATGATCTTGGGATGATCCTCGACCTGACCCCTTGTAAACTACCTGAAAATACATATTAAAAAGCCTGCAGCATAGTTGATTTGATCTCTCTCCCAGAATGCATTCCTAAATGTTTCAGGTTTTTTGCAGGGGTTTGCAAGAAGAACTTTTCTTAAATAATTTTTTTTCTTTACTTATAGAGTGAAGAATAATTTAACTATCTATAAAACCTTTTTCCACTACAAAGAACCTCAAAAAGATTTAATGTTGGAGGTTCCTAATGAAACAATGGATGCCAGTAAAGAACCTTTATGTTTTTTATAAATCTCTTAACAGTGCTTCATTTGACAGTGGGAATATGATTTAGAATAGATGATTTAGTTCATTTGTGTAACATACTCACCATTAACTACCATTTATAGACAACATTTATAAACTATATCACCATTTACTCAACCTCAAGTTCAATCAAACCTTTATGTGCTGCAGTCTTGTGTTCAACACAATTTAAAAAAAAAACATTTTGAAACCAAACAGCTGAGAAAACTCATTGACTTCCAGTAAGACAAATACTTCAGAGGTCAGTGAAATCAACTGTTTGGTGTTATTTATTTCTATAATTTATTTTCTTCTTCTTCTTCTTCTTCTTCTTCTTCTTCTTCTTCTTCTTATTATTATTATTATTATTATTATTATTACAGTTTTTAATAATTTTCCATACTTTATTTTTATGATTATTTTTTATTACAAAAATTATTTCCAAAGCGGTGGAAAAGCTAGCAGTGACCCTGTTGTGTGATATTAGCACGTTGTGGCATTTGCATATTTGTCAAAGACTACTGTAAATAGACTGAATGTGGTCATGTCATTGGCGCATAAACATTTCCAGATTGTTATCAAACTATTTCATAACTATAACAAGAGGCAATTCAATCATAATTTAATGTTAAAACAGCTATAATATATTAATAATAGTATTAATAATAATAATATTAATCAATATGTGGCTCTTTTTGGATTCTCAGAAGCTATACAACAAAACAAAAATGTAAAACAGGAAATGCGTTGGGACCATTGTTTTTGTCTACATCCCTCAAAATGGTCTATATACTTTCTTTTGTTGTGTATATCAAATTCAATTTGCAAAAGTGATTTTATTTGCATAGAAAATCAATTAAATGTAGGTAAAGCGTCTAACATTTGAAATAGCTATTATGACAATAAAATATGGGCGATAATGGGCCATTCATAGATATATTAGTAAAAGCTGGTTTGAAGGATAGTGGCAAAGAATATAAATTTAAAACAACAATTAATCTGTATTAGGGGGGTGCACTGGAGTCATTAAATATAGTCTTAATATGTCATCAAATGATTTTCGCATTCTGTCGGCCTGGCAAGACTTGACCATACTCATTGTAGTGGGCATCTTTTTATAGTCTCATTACACTTTTATTATTGTGATACTTGTATCTGACCCTTGTCCAAAAAAATTATATTTCTGAAGATCTATAGCTACAGTTAACCTGTTTTTTGGCTTGTACAAATACATAAATACATCATTTATTTATTTATTTTTTAATGGTATAGAGCATATTTGGGTTACTTGACACCCCTGAAAACTACATCCGCGTTTTCTCTTTTCCTACAAGCTCCAGGGTTCCGCTGTCGTGTGTTTTGTTCCCTATCTCCAATTGGGATTCATTTATTTCCGGCGGAATACTAATAGCCAAACTCGTGAGCTACAAAAGTTTTGAGTTTCCGAGGCCCCGCTGATGACCTCATCAGGAAAGCGGCCGTCCTCGGTGTCTCTTCTTCCCCTTCAAACAGCCAGCCAAGTCGCTGAGGTAGAGAAAAAGCTCCGGCAACAGATCTCCAAAATGAACGCGAACCCAGCACAGACCCATACTTTCTTCCACCGCGCCTTTCATCCCGTTTCTCCGACTTCTCACATTTCTCTTTCGCTCTGCCTCACTGGCGGCTTGAAAGTTGTCCTGCCTTTTATTTTCAGCAGTATTAATTTGGTGGAGTTTGCCAGCTCGGCAGTGGCGTGCTCTTCTCACTTGACGTTTTGCTGAAGTTTGTATGCCACTTGAGCTCTCCGTCTCCCGCGCTAATGATAGCGGCGCGGGCTCTCAGGGGAGCGCGCGCGGGCCGCCTCGCACGGATCCCGCGCTGGATATTTTGGGAGCCTGTGAGGCACATCATTGCCTGCTCATCCTCTTTCTCTCTCCCTCTCTTTTTTTGTTGTTGTTGTATGTCTGTGCACGCGTACATTCTTCGCTTTTTTTCTGCTCAGACGTATTTTTGATTTCTGAGGGAATGATGAGAAGGGGGGAAAGAAGAAGAAGAAAAAAAGTGTGTGTATGGAAAAGTCTTTTTATTAACTTATTCATTGTATACGAAATCAAGCGCTTTTTTTCTTTTCTTGCTTAAGCCAAATGAATGTTTAAAGAGGTAATTTACAGGGCCCTGCCAGGATTCACATTGTGTATCACACAAACATGCAGGAAGAAAAAGAAAGAAGGGAAAAAAAGGAAATTCCAATCTAGACAGTAACATAAGTGAAGTGAGGAATCTCAGCGGGAGGTCTGGATAAATTATACAACAATCTGTGTTCTCCCTTGTTTAATTTAAGGCTGTTTTCAAGGCTATTGCTGGGTTCAACATCACAGAAAATGCTTTGCCCGTAGAGGTCAAGCTCATATTGACAAACTTCTGGAGAGGAGAAAAATGGACTAAAAAAAGAAGAGGTAAGCAAACATAAAGCAGCTAGGGAGAATAGTCTGTTTGAATGCACATTGCTGTGAAAATATGTCTGGATTTATTATGATTTTTTCCCTCCGTTGTGAATATACATAGAGTAGCTGTTGCTGAGTGAAAATGAATTTTCACTCAATGCTCACACAAAAGGTTTGTTTATTCTTTCATCATGAGAGTTTAGCATCTTTCAACATTTTTTTTCTACATGGTATTGTATTTGATCAAAAAACATCAAGCTTTTAGCTGTTAATTCATTTTAATCCTGCTTAATGCTTCACAATGAAAACAATACTGTTTCTTTATTGTACTGACCTCATATTAATGTTTATTTTGACTGGTCGTGTTCAGACAAAAGCAAATTTAAAGAGAGTTCATCATCAGTGTTGACACATGACATGATACTTCAGAGATCATGCTAAGATATATTTAATGCTCAAGAAATTGTTTATATTTTTGTCAGTAATGAAAACAGTTGTGATACCAAATATTTCGCTAACATCGTACCAATTAGTGCACCATGCATTGATGCTTGATGCACTTAACCAAGCACCAAAAGCAAAATACATATCTAAGAAGACACACACACACACACACACACACACACACACACACACACACACACACACACACACACACACACACACACA
>CAIGQZ010001474.1:2423603-2439131 GCA_903798205.1 Danio tinwini | reverse complement strand
ATATATATATACACACACACACACAATTTAAATCACAATTATAAGCCCTCGTATGATTTTTCTTTTTTCATTTTTAAATATTTCCCAAATGATGTTTAACAGAGCTATATTTTTTCTTCTGGTGAAATTCTAATATTTTAAAAATTATTAGTCCCTTTAAGCAATGTATACAGCTGCAATCTGAATTATTCAACCCCCTGATTTATTAGCCCCCCTGTTGTTTAACGGAGATTTTTTCAACACATTTCTTTACGTTCTTTACACATTTCTTATCTTTAACATGATGACAGTAAATAATATTTGACTAGATATTTTTCAAGATACTTCTATACAGCTTAAAGTGACATTTAAAGGCTCAACTAGGGTAATTAGGTTAACTAGGCAGGTTAGGGTATTTAGGCAAGTTATTGTATAATGATGATTTGTTCAGTAGACTATGGAAAAAATAAATAGCTTAAAGGGGTTAATTATTTTGACCTTAAAATGGGTTTTAAAAATTAAAAACTGCTTTTAATCTAGCCAAAATAAAACAAATAAGACTTTCTCCAGAAATTCTCCAGAAGAAAAAAATATTATCAGACATACTGTGAAAATTTCCTTGTTCTGTTAAACATCATTTGGGAAATATTAAAAAAAAGAAAAAAAATTCAAAGGGGGTTCAATAATTCTGATTGCAACTGTATTTTTTAATTATCTAAAGAACAAACGATCATTATATAATGACTTTCCTAATTCCCTTAACTTGCCTAATTAAGTTATTTAAAAAGCATTTTTAGCTGAATACTCGTATCTTGAAAATATCTACTTAAATTTTTTGTGGTCAGTATGGCAAAGATAAAAGAAATCAGATATTAGAAATTAATTATTTAAACTATTATTTTTAGAAATATGTTAAAAAATCTTCCTTTCATTAAAAATATACAGGAGGTGTAATAATCCAGCAGGACAATGACCCAAATCACACCGCCAAAATATCAATGGAGTGGCTTTACAACAACTCAGTGAATGTCCTTGAGTGGCCCAGCCAGAGCCCAGAACTAAATCTTATTGAACATCTCTGGAGAGATCTGAAAATGGCTGTACACCATCGCTTCCCTTTCAACCTGATAGAGCTTGCAAAGAGGAATGGGCAAAAACTCCCAAAGACTGGTGTGCCATGCTTGTGGCATCATATTCAAAAAGACTTGAGGCTGTAATTGCTGCCAAAGATGCATCAACAAAGTATTGAGCAAAGGCTGTGAATATACATGTGATTTTTTAGGTTTAATTTTTTTTTTTATAAATTTGCAACAATTTCAAAAACTCTTTTTTCACATTGTCATTATGGGGTATTGTGTGTAGAATTTTGAGGAAATAAATAAATTTCTTCCATTTTGGAATAAGGCTGTAACAAAAAATGTGGAAAAAGTGAAGAGCTATGAATACTTCTCGGATGCACTGTATATTGGTGATGCTAGAATTGCAGGTACATTGTGGGTCATCTAGATAAGCAAACACTAACAAACCATGTTATCTAAAAATAATGTTTGTGTTTTTAGGGAAATTATGTTTTGACAATATTGATTGAAAGACGCCCAACTATTTTTGATGTCACTGCTTTCTGAATTGTACATTCAGTTGATCAAATGATCAAAAAATAGTTGTCTGATTTTAATATTTTATTTACTGTAAAATAACTGTTTGCATGAAACATCAATTTTTTGTATTTTTTGTAATTTCAATAATAATAGTAAAATGGGTCTGTTCATATGTTCAGGTGAATTCTGTTACATTGCTTATAACAATCTTTAAAGCTATAGAAAAGCATGTGACTTGCAAGTGATTTCAATTCTTCTGACTGGAACCTCTTGAACATTGAAAAATGTTGTTTGATTTTATAAAAAAATATATTTTGTTTACAAAATGTTTAGGTTATACCAATAATAGATTAGCTATGTCAATTAAACTGTTATTGAGAAATTTGAATGAATTTCTCGTAAAATTTGTGAAAACTATAATATGATTAAAATACATAAAATTCAGTTTTAGACATACCATGTGGTATCTAATTTGAGGTCAGCCTATTGAGCAAAGCACAAAATAGAGTAAAATGTCTGTTATTGTCAACTCTGTTAGTGGATAAAAAAAGTGTATCAATTTGAAGAACAATTAGTAGTAAAATCAAATGTCAAATTTGACATTTCAAAATTAATATCCAAATGTTTCACTGGGGTGATATATATATATATATATATTTTTTTTTTTTTTTTTTTTATTATTTTACAAGGTACACTTTTTTTACTTTTTAGGTACATTATGTACCATACGGACCCTTTAGGTTCAAATCCAAGACCTTTGGTCTAAATAATTGTATTAACATGAATATTTGCTTTTTAACTACACCACAAACTACAGATATGATGGTAACACTTCATACATGTACTGTACATACCTACTTTACATGGCAAAAAGTTAATTCATGGCAATTGGTTAATAGTGAATACCATATGTGCTAAGCTTGTTGTCTTCAAAAAAATCAGACAAAAATGAGCATAAAATCATACAATTCAATGATAGAACGCATCCTTGATCACTATTAGCTTCTCCTATTAAATGATGTCACTTCCGAGTCATAGCCTTAAAGGTGTATTGCATGCATTGTTTATGTTAAATTTAATGCACTTGTACAATTTTACAATGACAATTGTAAAATAGTATTTATTTGCAGAATTTATGTATAATTTTTAGGTTTTTAATTGATTGATGTAAATGATAACTTAAACTTGTTATTTCAGTTTTTTCTCTAAATAAGCATAGTTTTTAGCATAATAAAACTATTAAAGCTGTAGGTTCAATTGGGCTGAGGACAAAGACAATGACAGGGTTTGTACATTTGTAGTGTTTTTAATAAAAAAAATAAAAGAAAAAAATTTGAGAACCAAATGAATGACAAATTCCTTTACAGTACAACTTACAGAAATCAACCATCAGTCCATTTTAGACATTTTTGAGGTGAAATACTTTTTATTCACTGTATTTATGTTATTATTTCAGAGACAGATAATGAACGCTTCTGATAGAATTTCCCTTACACACTTGAAAATAAACAAAAATTGTGAAAAATAAATAATGGACCATAAATAAGTTTGAAGTGTGACGGTTCCCTTAGCATGGTTCCCAATGAACCTTTTAGTGGAAAAAACACAACTTCATACTGAAGAAAATTTACATAATCTTATGACCCCTTTTGCACTATAAAGAAACCTTTTGTAAAATGAAAAGCATCTATGGCTGTTAAAGGTTCTCCATCTAACAAATGATGCCAAGAGCATACGAGTCAATACTGTATGTGTTCCGTAACGTAAAGGGTTTTCTTGGCGTTGATCAAAACAACAGAGAAAATATTGTAAGAGACACTTAGCCATAAACTAAAATCTGCCAGATCAGCATTATGAAGTATGTGTGTGTGTGTGTCTGTGTGTGTGTGTCTGTGTGTGTGTGTATGTGTGTGTGTGTGTGTGTCCTGGGGCAGATATTGAACACACAGGTGGATGGAGCACAAGGGAAATTCTCCGCCATGAGGAAGTATTTATAGAGCCTTGCTGAAACCTGATAAACTTACATTCATACACTCCTGCCTGTGTCTATGTGTGTGTGTACTCATGGATCTAATGCTTCACAATTTACCCCAAGGTCTTCCGGTGACCTTTCCTCCCACCTGTCTCTTTCTTTAATCTGGTACCGCTCCAAATTTAACTGCTTTGTTGACTTTTCGATCCATAAAACCACGCTGTCTGTGTTTTGTGAAATGTTTGTTGAGTGAAATGCACTGAACACGGCCTCAGCATTTCATTCTATAGACCTGTAATGTGCATGTGAATGTGTAGTGTATGTAAGGATAAATGCACATTTTCGTGTTATGCTTATGTTTAACATTAAGATAAATGTCAGCGTAACAGTGCAATCCTCCATCTCTATGCATGCATTAAAGGAATGACTGACAGTCCATTGCTGTGTGTGTAGATTCTCAGCAGGAACATTAAGCTGCTGGTTCAAGCATGCAACTTCACTGCACAGCACAAATGCTGTTTGGTGCATGTGTTGTTTAAACCATAACATTTATTAAAATTGATTGAAATTCAGAAATTATGGCAAAGATATTGGATCAGACCTTATACTTGCAGATATTTTTAGTTGTTTACAATTGATCACAAACATTTTTAGATTTATAGATCATATAAAGTTGAGTAAACCAAGTTTTATAAAAATAAAATTGGTGTGTGGTTTGTTATGATAGGATGAGATATATATATATATATATATCTGACAGAAGTATTGTCGCCTATCCAAGTTTTAGGAACAACAAATAATAACTTGACTTCTAGTTGATCATTTGGCATCAGAAGTGGCTTACAATGCATCAGGAAAGTATTCATAGCGCTTCACTTTTTCCACATTTTTTTATGTTACAGCCTTATTCCAAAATGGATTCAATTAATTTATTTCCTCAACATAAAAAACCCCCCTGAAAAATCACATGTACATAAGTATTCACAGCATTTGGCGAGAAGCTCTAAATTGAGCTTAGGTTCACTCTGTTTCCACTGATCATTCTTAAGATGTTTCAGCAGCTTAATTGGAGTTCAGCTGTGGGAAATTCACTTGATTGGACATAATTTGTTGAAAACACTTTTCTATATAAGGTCCCAGGGTTGACTGTCTTTTGTCTGTAGACCTTCGAGACAGGATTGTCTCGAGGCACAAGGCTGGGGAAGGTTACAGAACAGGCCCTTCTTCCCCGATCACTCAGCTTAGATAGCCGGTCAGCTCTAGGAAGAGTCCTGGTGGTTCCAAACATCTTCCACTTATAGATAATGGAGGCCACTGTGCTCATTGGAACTTTCAGAGCAGCAGAAATGTTTCTGTAACCTTTCTCAGCTTTGTGCCTTGAGACAATCCTGTCTCGGAGGTCTACAGACAACTGCTTTGTCTTCATGTTTGGTTTGTGTTTTGACCAATGACTGTATAAAATATGGACGATGCGACAGCGCCGTTTTCCAATAAACGCTGTGAAGGAAAAAAGCGCCTTGTGACGGGCACAAACTGTCGCAAAAGACTGCTGAAATTGGAGCCTGGGCATGCGCAGAAGGACTGCCTGATGGAGCCTGACTTTACCGAATAAACAGTGTTTCACCAGATCCTGTATGTCAGAAACTATAGTTTACTGCTGAGCAACTCATTTTATCATGGTAAAATAACACAGAAATTGAATAATAACACTTTAGTCTTCTACCCAAGCTCCGACGTCTGCTTTGAGAAACTGCCCAGCATTAAATTACTGCTCAAAACATACTCTTTACAAAAATGAAGATCTGCACCTATATCAGCACAATAGCCAGTCCCTTAACTGACCAGAACCATCTTTCGGAACATTTTATTGCAAGTGTAATACATTTTTTTTATTTGGTCTCATGTCTCCTTCATTAAAACGGAGGAGGCGGGCTTTATGACTTGTATTGATTACCCAGGGGGCAATCTAACGGCCGGGACCTTCACTCAAATGCAGGCTTGCGGCACACTTGATTTTGACATGCACTGTCAACCCTGGGACCTTATGTAGGTTTTTTTTTTTAATACATTTGCAACAATTTCAAAAAATCTTTTTTCACATGGTCATTATGGGGTATTGTGTGTAGAATGTTGAGGAAATCAATTAATTAAATCCGCTGTAACAAAAAAATGTGGAAAAAGTGTCACTACAATACAGACTGTACCCTCTGTGCAAACGACCACATCTGCAAACATGCACAGACTCAGACACACATCAGGTTTGATGGATGAGGAAATAGATGGCAAATTGCAGTGTCCACTCTGATGGATGACATCATTTGGCCAATGTGCTGATCACGTATGCCTAAAAGTTGAGTCTCCCTTTTTCCTTCTCGCTTTGTTTACCATTGATTTTCCCAGCTTGTTACGCTCCCTTCCCCTTTGAATCTAATTCACGGAGAGGACCACACGTTGAGAGCCGTCTCTACCCATCAGCCCCTGCTCCACACCATCCATCTCTATCTGAGGCAGGAGAAATAAACATCCCCCCCTGACACACACCTGTCATTCCTCCTAAATATTCCTCATTCTCTCCATATGATCCAATGTCCTCCGTTCTGTTCATTTCACCGGGGTGAAGAGAGTATTTGTTTCATGCCATTTAGTTTTTGTGTGTAATGCAACGGTGTCAGTGAATCCATTGAGAGGCATTTCCAAATTCGTACAGGCCTATATTTAAACTGGCATTATCATTACAACTGTAAACTATGTATTTTCCACCCAAGAAAAAAGCAGCGAGTTGTGTTTTTTTGTGTGTGGGTTTGTGGCAGTCATGCATTCATATATTCGCGCGGGTGGCAGATTCTGATTGATGGAGAACAGACTGTCGAGGTGGCCAGGTTTATGAGCCACGCTGCATTTGAATATTGAGAGCGCGCCGTGTCATCCACCCCATATTGTGAATTATTTGACAATGCATTATGTTCAAAATCTGTCACATGAAAATGTAAGCAAGTCCTCCCTAGTGTGTATAAATTATGGCATGGAGAACACCCTCATGGACCTGACCTGTTTCTGTCCATTTCATGCTTTTAAGAGCCCGAATAAAGCACTGGTTAAACAAAATAATGAAATATTACAAATAAATGTACTGTAGTGTAATATTTACTGTGTATGCTATATCTAAGTGGCGACCAGTGGTGTAAAGTAACAAATTACAAATACTCATATTGCTGTAATTATGCAGTTTTTCTCAGAAATTCTAATTTATGAAGTAGTTTTAAAAATGTGTACTTTTACTTTCCCTTGAGTACATTTTTAGTACTGTATTGGTACTTTTACTCCACTACTTTCCTTCAACCTGCAGTCACTACTTTATTATTTCTTGTCTATGGGGGATTAGAAAAATCATTGATGTGATTCCTGTCCAATCAAATCTCACAGAGAAGGTAAATCGCATTATAATGCACTACCTCAAGACATGGGCGATTAATCAGCAAACAGTTTGGAAGCATTAAAAGTGTCCAATAAGATATCCAAAATCTTTACATGCATTGACCCAGAGACTGTTTAGATGTATGCCACTGATGAGAAAATGACAGATGTTTACTGTATGATGACCGAAATGGTCTTAAACACCCAGCAGGCACAAGACGTCAACATGACATCAGATTGACGTTGCACCCCAACCTCGTGGGGACATTTTGTTTGGAAATGAAAAGCTGATTGACATCAAAACCTAACGTCAGGCTGACGTCAATGTCCAACCTAAAATCAACCAAATATCAAAGTTTAATGATGTTACAGCTTAACGTTGTGTGGATGTTGTCACTATTACGTTTATTAGATGTTGGATTTTAGTTTCCATAACTCTGGAATACTGTAAATGCCAGTATTTGTTGTCAATAGGATGTTGGTTTAAGATGTTGGCTCGATGTTGGATTTTGTTTACTTTCTAACACAACCTAAAATCAACAAAATATAAACGTCATCTGACGTCGTTATTGGACATCAAAACAACATTGTCCTTAGACGTTGGCTAGATAATGAATTTTGGTCACCTGACGTCAACCCTACTACCCTAAATCTTACCTAATATTAACGTCTTATGACATTATGTGCCTGCTGGGCAATAACTAAATGCACTACAGAATTTTTACACACACCTACAAATTACATGTAAACACATCAGCTTTTTACAGCATAATACTCACCACCCTTGAGTACCTTTAAAAGGGCTACTTTTTACTCATACTTTGAGTAATATTTACAACAGATACTTTTACTCGCACAAAATTTTTAGGCAAGTAATGGTACTTTAACTTTTGCTTTTTCAGTACTCTTTCCACCACTGGTGGCAACCCCTGATAAATAAAGGACTAAGCCAAAGGAAAATGAATGAATGAATGAATGAATTTATGAATTAATTTATGAATGATATATTTAATAATATCCTAACGTGTGAGCTGAAATTGAGCATGTCACTGGTAAAAAAAAAAATAAAAAAATTCATCTGGAAACGGCATTAATTACGTAATAAAATCTACTCAATTGAAACTAGAACAACCCTATAACTATAATTAGAAAAGCAAAAAAAAGCAAAGTCTGTATGATTTAAAAATATATATTTATGAAATATTTATGACTGACATTTCCCAATTATTAGCATGTGAGCTCTTGCAAATATTGATTTCATACAACTGTTCACACCAATTAAGCTAGTTAAGCTTGCTCTCATCTGTTTTGCAGGCAAAAAAAATACTTCCTAACAAAGCCAAAGCAGAACATTTTGGCTCGTTTCCACTGACTGGTACGGTACAGGTCGGTACGCTTTTATGGCGGTTTCCACTGTCAAAAGGCGTGCCGAACCGTACCGTACCGTGACACTTTTTCGGCACCCTTTCGAAAGGGTACCAAACACGAGAAAGGGTACCAAAAGGGTCCCAAAGGCGGAGCTAGACGCGCAGCTGAACGCTATTGGTTTACAGAGATACGTCACGAGCTCACGCAACAAGCCAGAATGAAAACAAAGGAGCCGCCATGTTTTCATACACAGCCGAGAGACTATATATCCATATAATAACATATAATAACGAGCCCTGTTCGATCTGGGCTCAAATGAACATTGTTGTCGTCTTGATGAACAGCCACAAAGCCAAAAAAAAGAGCAGATTTTACCCTGTGCCCCGTAGTTTTTTACGAGCCAGTCTGAAGCTTGAGTGTTTTTTTTTTGCTTGTGCTCGTCGCGTTTCTTTATTTGAAATAACAAACTTCTTGAGCTGATGATAATAACGTGCGCTTGATTACTGACGTGCTTTTGAAACCTGATCCTGTCAGAAACTGACAAACGCGAGAGTGACGCACCAAAAAACAAAAGGAGAAGCCGGAAAAAAGGAGCACATAATTGTGTAGTTTTTTTGTAAGTGGTAACATATTGGAGATTGTAAGGGTCTGTATGTGTTTATATATGTTGCATTTATTTATTTTATATAATTGCAGATGTTACAGTAGGCTATTTCACACTGTCATTGATCTGCAGTTACATCAAATCATGTTCATAGAAAAGTTAGTAATAAACATTTATACACCAGTATTTGTGTGTAAAGCATCTGTTTTGTAAGAAGCGCTTCTAATATGATATGTGAGCGACCTGTAGAGCTTTACTTTAGACATTTTCTTGAGTGAAAATTCCGTTGATTGCAACTTTCTGTCGTACACCACGCCCACCAAAAGAGTACCATTGGTGCCCTTTTAGCAGTGGAAATGCAAGCTTGATAAAGGTGACCCGTACAGTACTGTACTGTACCAGTCAGTGGAAACGAGCCATTTGTTCCTCTCACAGCAACTCTTTGCTGTTTCGTTCCTGAATGTATATGCTTTTGAAGGAATCAAGTGATGATTAAGTGATTGAAGACTGATGAATGAAGAGATGATGCCAACTATAGAGGACTTCTAGAGGTCTCCATAACCCTCGACCAGGCCGTATCCTGAGCAGATGCTGTGGCGGTCATGGAGGAGTGGAGAGCATGAGACTGAAAGAGACATGATTCCTAAAGACCCTAATGACAGGCAAGTCTTTGCATTGATCTCGTGGGTCAGCCTATACAGCTATACTTTGGGTGATTAAATATTCTTTTTTTTCTTTATTTTTATTGTAAATAAAGTGAACCACTTTTTGCCACGTCTGTTGTCTGTGAAGATCCATAGCAGCTAACGTCTCAGGGGAATAAAAAAAAAATATTGGGTTGTCATAATTCTGTTTAGCCATTTTAATCCTCCAAGACACACAGGGCGTAACATCTTTTTATGTTGTTTTAACACAAACCTATTAGGTTAACTTGATTGTTTTGAAAAAAAAATTGGTGGATTGAACACAGAACAAATACGTTTTCCCAAAAAAAAACTCAAGAATTGCATGGAAAAATTCATAGATTTCACAGAACTACTTTATGTTGTTCCAGCACAAATTGAAAATGTTTTACTTAATCCTATTTACATATTTAAGTGGATCAAACATAAAACAATTAAGTTGTCCCAAAAAGCAAGAAGCAAAAGACCTTTTTTGAGTGTGTGATGTTTCAACTCATTTTAAATCAGTCAAGTTACTGCCCCCACAGTTCAAAGACATGCACTATAAGCGAATTGGATAAACTAAATTGTCTGTAGTGCATGAATGCATGTGTGAATGCAAGTGTGTATGGGTGTTTCATAGTACTGGGTTGCAGCTGACATCCGCCTCATAAAACATATGCTGAAATAGTTGGCAGTTCATTCCACTGTGGCAACCTCTAACAAGTAAGGGACTAAGCTGAAGGAAAAAAATAATCAATCTTCCATTGTGTTTAAAATTTAAGATATTCCAGCTTTTTGTAATTAGTATTTAATAAATTTCATTCCAATCATTTCCGGGTAACTTTTTGAATTGTTGACATTTTAACTCTTTTTTTTTGTTTGTTTGTTTGTGCAGCACAGTGACAGACGCTGAGAGAAAATTATAATATTGGCAGCGCAGTGAGTGTGGTATCAGAGAGAGAGAGAGAGAGAGAAAGAGAGAGATTACAGCTGACGGCTCCTGTGTCGCTCCTGTAGCTCTATGAAAGTGATCACACCCCTCTTACAAACGTGGAGGAGGACTTTTGTCACCACAATGAATCAAGGGAGGGAAGAAACACAGCAGAGGCAGGCAAGACCAACTCCAGTGACATCAACAAGCAGCTAATGATGAGCAACTGTTAGATCCCAAAATTACAGCCAGTGACGACAGTTTCTACCAGGCCCCCTGACTGAGAGAATTACACTGTCTGAACAAAGAAGATGCTTAAAAACACGCTAAGATAGTTTTTTTTTTTTGAGTTAGCATGCAGACTTTTTACAAAATGAAAACAACACTTCAGAAGACTAATTAAATAAGACAGGTCGATCATCTTTTTTTATCGATCAATTATTTGACATTTTTTTAAGTTTAATAATGCAGATCTGATTCAGTGGCACATTGTCACTGGCATGACAGGATGTACAAATGACACACAAAATACACACAAAGGAAGAAATACATTTTACTGTAAATTGAACGCTGTTGTAAAAAGTATCAATAGTTAATCATTTATTAGAGCTATTGAAGTGTGTATGAAATTCAAATTTGCTTGCGCACTTTATTACTTTTAAAGTGAACAATGAACCCACCCAAGTTAATCCACTGAATAATGTTTTCTTTAATCAAAATCTTACCGTTTGTTTCTGCTCTGGAACAGCAGTCTGATGATGTAAGTTTGACAGCTTGTGAAAATTATGATTAGCCACGCCCCTATAACAGTTACTTTGCTGTGAATAAAAAAATTTAAGATGATGTGCTGTCAAAATATTGTTTCAGTTGGAAAGACGTCATCACAATGAAATTAAAGTCTGCAGCAACTTTCAGTTCATACAGACTTTAAATGATTAAAGGGAAAATGAAGCACTCATTCAACTTTACACTGTTTTGTAAATTGATTTCCACTTCATTGGAAATATATATAACAAACTCAATAAATGTAACTATTTAACAGAAAACGGCATGCTTTTCTATAGATTTTAGGCCTAGGGCGCCACCATCTTGAAATATTGCTGTACAAAAAAACCTCAAGAATTGCTCTAGGTATAGTAAACTAAACAAAATTATTAATAAAATCACTTTGTAATATTTATTTTCATAGATATTGTAATAAAGGAGTTGTCCAACACTATTGTACCATTTTTATGAGAACAATTGCGTACCTTCATTTCAATTGTACCATAAAAGGTACAGAACAGTATCATAAGAGGCGTTTTCTGTACTATATAAGGTACAATTTTTACAAAGGTACAAAACTGTTCCTTAAGAAACAATTTTTGTACCACAGTTTACCTTTTTTCTGAGAGTGTACCATCAAAGCCAGATTTTATTTAAATTTTTCAATTTAAAGGTCCCATGAAATGCTTTGAAATGTGCATTTTTTTATTCAATATTTGACGTACTCTCAACTGAAAAATGTAAAAAAGGTGGAACATAGTGTAGCTTCTCCCAATTTAAAAAAAAAAAAAACAGTCAATAGCATTTTGTTTTATCACAGCTCTGCCAGTGAGAGTGGTTGAGCTCATGCATATCAAATGAAAAGAGTCTTAAAGGGGGCGAGACATGTCAGATGCTAAAGAGTATTTGATTGGTCAAGATTTGAGAAATTGAAGATTGAGGTGACATGAAAAAAATAGTTGATCGATAGGCATAAGTAACAAACTACAAGCTTTACGTCTTTATCTGTTTTAGATTTTCTAAACACAAATATTGTCACAGTTTGGAGCACATAGCTAATAGATATCTTTAAAACTAACAGACTGAAACTAACATCTAAAAAATATATATATTTTAATTTCACAGGACCTTTAATAACTTTGCTAAAATTAAATCCATAATATTATAGTACCCTGACTTTTAACGTTTGTATGTTTAATTATAACATTATTATTGTATTATGATTACAAAAAACTAAATTATTCTGATTATGTCTACATTAAACGGACAAATTGACCGCATGCATTTTAGCATCTTCTACTTTTCCTGTGCCTTTGAATATATGTGCCGCTGTTGCTAACAAAAACATAACGTCCTGGTTCCATCGGCTGTGTATGTTTTGAGAGCCTCTCAACTATGCATGTAATTCATTGATAAGGTGTTTCAATTAAAAGGATGGACAATAAATCAATAGTTGCTTCATCATTGGCATCTCTAGTCTGCGTCAGCATCAGGAGGGGGTGAAAGCAGAAAGTTAACAACTACAAGTCCTTTACTATTATACCATTGTCAGACTGAAGAGGGCTTTTGGAAATTAATTTAGATGCTCAAAGCTTTTTTTTGCCAAAAGCTTGAGTCAATAACATGTTCCCTGAGGTCATGTAGCTTTATTTTACATCTGTCAGTCATGTGTGGATGGTGAGGAGAAGTGGGCATTATTATTGACCACTTACAGGTTTAATGGGCCCCCCAGGCCAAACCACTCACACGCCTTTCTCTCGCTCATGTGCTGCATATATAATATTAAAAGACATCTTTCATTACTATTATATTTATGTTTTATATCATACATAATACATATTTATCATATAACTGTCTATAATTTAAGTGGCTAATCATATACAAAAAGAGAAAAAACTTAAATAATAATAACTATTAATATATATTGCATACTTTTAATTTAAATTCGTACTCATGCTTTATAATTTATTTATTATAATATATAATTTTCTAATAATAATTCTAATTTTTTCTTAGAAAATTAAAAATATTTTTTTTCTAAATATTTATATATTTAGAAAAATAAAGTAATACTTATCTTATATATAAGTAATTTTCTAATTGTTTATGCACACAAATATATTAAATATATTAAATATTAAAAAGTAGAATAAAAAGTTTCACTGTTAGCTGTATTAAAAAAGTATTTAATTAAATCATTTCCACTGAAAAAGTAATATTAACTAAATATTTGTAATATTTTGATTATAATTATGTATATAACGTGTACATGGGTGACGCGGTGGTGCAGTTGGTAGTGCTGTCGCCTCACAGCAAGAAAGTGGCTAGTTTGAGCCTCGGCTGGGTCAGTTGGGATTTCTATGTGGAGTTTGCATGTTCTACCCTCGGTTACATGGGTTTTCTCCAGGTGCTCTGGTTTCCCCCACAAGCTGAAAAGAAAATGAATGAATGAATGAATGAATGAATGAATGAATGAATGAATGAATGAGTATAATGTGTATTCATAAAATGTATTTTTACATTTCTTTTTTAAGTGTAGATGAATGTTAACCCTTTTTTATCTAGAATCGTAACACTGTTGAATAAAATGTATTTAAAAACATTATAAAATGTATATTGCTTTAAATAAAAGCATCTTCCAAATGCATGAATATGTTTCAATAAAATAAAGTGAAAGCATGGTGTCACACTATATGTACAGCAGCATGTTACACAATGGAAAAACTGACATTATTCAGCCTATTAGTAACTTAGCAGTTTTTGCAAGTATCCCTGGTCTCAGCGATATTGCGCATTAATGGACTACTGTTAATGTGTTCACTCTCAGCTCTTCTTTCATGGCTCACAGCCTGTTTTCTTACACAGTGCAGTTCATCAGACCCCACAGAAACTCTCCAAACTCAGCAGAGCAATTGTCTCCAGCACTGTGAGGCAAGATTTAGAAATCCTTATGCAATTCTGCTCAACTACCACTGTTGTGCTTTTGACAGCAAACAAAAAGTTCACTCTTTTGTTTTACAAAGAACACGAGACAACATTACATCAACAATACCACCACAATTGCATGGGGAAAAATAATTCTTGATTATTTGTATGATATTAACTTTTTGATGAAAATGTGTAAAATAACATAATTTTCAATTGAGTTAAAAATTATTATTAAAATATAATTTTAAAAAATATATAAATCATTAACCTTACCACAAATCCAAAACCTTAAATACAAAAAATATAATTATATTATAAAAAGATATATATTAAATTAAACATCATTCATTCATTCATTTTCTTTTCAGCTTAGTCCCTTTCAAGAGTTCAAACTTAGCTGATGATTGGTAATAAAAGTGTGTTTGGCATGCTGTCCCGGGAGAGAGCCCTGAGCTCAGAATATCCTTGAGCCCGGGGCTTCCTCCCGTTTGGAGGGCGAGAGGAGAGTCTGAGCTCAGGTGGGTCTTGAGAACTCCCCTACTGTGAACTACTGGATATCAGAGACATCTGACTAGGAGTTGCCTTACAATGCTATTTTGATTAGTCAATTTACCTATGGTGTCTGTTTTTGAATAGTGGGAGGAAACCGGAGAACCCGGGGAAAACCCACCCGAACACAGGGAGAATTTGCAAACTCCGCACAGAAACGCTGACTGGCTCGGAGAGGAACAGACCAGCGGCATTCTTGCTGTGAGGCAACAGTGCTACCCACTGGCCGCCGTGCCACCCTATCGGAGAAGGGAAGGAGTAGAGGTGGAAGAGGCTCTCGAAATTAGTTTATAAATAAACCACACTTATCAATCCGGGGTCACCACAGCGGAACGAACCGCCAACTTATCCAGCATGTTTTTACGCAACGGATGCCCTTCCAGCCGCAACCTATCTCTGGGAAACATCTACACACATTCATACACATTCATACACTACGGACAATTTAGCCTACCCAATTCACCTGTACCACGTTTTTGGACTGTGGGGGAAACCGGAGCACCCAGAAGAAACCCACTCGAATGCAGGAAGAACATGCAAACTCCACACAGAAACGCCAACTGACCCAGCCGACCCAACTTGCTTTGAGGTGACAGCACTACCTACTGCACCACTGCATCGCCCTAAATTAAACATAAAATACATATTTATGTATTATTAATAAAAATATTATTACTTTGTATAAACGATATACAGATACAGTTGAAATCAGAATTATTAGCCCCCATTTGAAATGTTTGGGAAATGAAATATTT
>CAIGQZ010001474.1:2381040-2404409 GCA_903798205.1 Danio tinwini | reverse complement strand
ACACACACACACACACAGAGAGAGAGAGAGAGAGCAGCCCACTCCCTTCAGATCATCAACACGCACGATCGAATCAAATTTGCTTAAACTAAGCATTCTAAAGTATGGCTTTATTTCTCAATCAAGGATTCTGACACATCAACGTGAAGCAGACGCTTTACAAAAGTTGCGTGTAGTGTTGAGGGCGCTTGGAGTCAACTTAGAGAGGAATGGGCTGTCTTTGACAGCTTGTGACATCATCTGGCGCTTTCACTGAATACATTTACATGGATCCATATTCTCCTTTATCCATATTTCTTTGCACATTAAACACACGCAGGACCAGAGCAAGCTGAACTGACGCTGTAGGCAAACCGTGATCACGCCGCCATCAACCCGAAAGTGAAATAGAAACTTACCGGTTTGCGGTTAAAAGTTAGCACCGGGAGGGAGGGGGTGGGTGTCGCGGATGAAAGTGAGGAGGTCGCCTCTATGGGCGTGGCCGGCCCTGAACACACGTCGACCACAACAGGAAATAAAAAAAAACTGCAACTGCGATAAATGCGTTAATTTTTTTTTAACGCGTTAAATATTTCTAATTAATCACGTGCGTTAACGCGCTAATATTGACAGCCCTAATTAATACAAATGACAAATGAATAAAATATATCAATGGACCATAATCCTTGCTTAATATATAGGCTAAATGATTTTTGGCTTAAAAGATAAATGAAGCCTATTTTTTGTCTCACTAGAAATACTAGCATTTAAACACTATTCTGCTATCTGCTTGAAAGTTTGTTGAATATGCTCCACAATGATACATTTTTCTTATTTGTCTTTTATCATTTGCTTTTTCTTCCATGTAATGCAGCTTTTACACAATCTACTAGTGTTTAAGGTGATGGCTAAATCAGCAGCTTACCTGTTTGTACTTTTTAAAGAAAATAACTTTTATATAAATTATCCATGATTTTACAACAAAAAAAGCTATTATTAGTTATTGTCATTTCCACAAATTATCCATGCGTTTGCAATACTCACCATAATTTAGCATGGTTTTAGTAAGCCTAGAAAAACACTAACACTGGATCTTCTAAAAACACTGCTATAATAAAACCATTATAATTTTTTGTACGCAAAAGTTTGAGAACATTAAATAATACTAAAATGGAAAAAGCTGAAAAATACCTGCATTTTTATAAATATAAAATACCAGTGCTTCTAAAGCCACAAACAATTGACTGATTGAGTTATTATGCCTAATTAAATTAAGTCCTGGCATTAGGGTTTCTGCTGAATTCCACCCTAAATGAAATTACCTGTAGACATGGGAGAGTTATGGCTGACTTAAAAAGGAATCTGAATGACCATGAATCATCATTATTTTGTAATCAGAGACAAAATGCGTAGCCTTCATTTGGATAACATTTGAGAAACCAGCATGTTATTGGTGCCACCTCTTACACAACCAGTGGTGAAGATGCCCGAAACAAACTGCATACTAGGGCTGCATGATATTGGGAAAATCTGACATTGCGATATATATTGCAATAGGAATATAATTTGACCAGAAATAAGGAAACCATTAATTAGGATTGATTGGGTGATTTTTCCAAGGGCGTGAATCATGTACAGTATAAAAGATAATAAACAAATTGCAAGCGAAAATTAATTACAATAGAGCAATGAAAAAAGTAAAATAAACTATGCTTAAAGGTTTTCCAGGGAGTCAAACAGTAATCAAGTATAAGTTGAATAATGAAATGCAAAATAACACGGTATAGTCTTCATTGTATTAATTTAGTAAAATAAATTCTCATTTAAGTGACAAATGTATTTTTTTCCACACATGAATGCTTTAAACTATCGAACTGCCTTGCGAATTTAAAACTTTGACTCTGTTATGTTTATACTTTGTGATGACTCCACAAATCTCATGCATTCTCAACTGTTGTGGTGATCAACTATAATCCCAACTTAACATTTCATATCCTGCGAAGTGGCTATTGTGGACACACACATTATCGATGCTGAAATTATGTATTGTGTAGACCTACCACACACACATTTAAGATTATAGGGAAAAGTATGTACCATGGTCTGTCTGAAGACTTAATTCTGATTGACTGGAAGTTCCAGTCAATTTAACCAATTAATGTACATTACATCATTTGGCTGATATTTATCCAAAGCAACAAATAAAAACAATAAGGATTTTCCAAAAGGAGTAGTTCACAAAGCAGAAGATGTCCCATAATTTACACACCCTCAAAAAATATAGAATTATATTACTAATATCTTGACATTTCCTAGTTTTGCATTGAAAGCTTCTTCTTCTTCAAAACAAAAACAGTGATTATACACTACCTGACAATAGTCTTGTTGTCTATCCAAGTTTTAAGAACAATGAATAATAACTTGACTTCTGGTTGATCATTTGGCAGCAGAATCGGCTAATATAAAAGACAAAAAATATGATCATGCCTTGAATTTTAATGATTTAATTAGGACAGTAAGGTCTGACTTTGCTTAGACAAAAGTATTGCCACAACAGAAATAATGTACAGTATAGAATATAAAGTCATGGTGCAGTGGAAAAATAATTAATATTGTGCATGACTCTCATGAGCTTGGAGGACTGCGTCAATACATCTCTAATGACTGAAATAACTTATTAATAAAGTCATCTGGAATGACAAAGAAAGCTTTCTTGCAGGACTCCCAGAGTTCATCAAGATTTCTTCGGATTCATCTTCAATGCCTCCTCCATCTTACCCCAGACATGCTCAATAATGTTCATGTCTGGTGACTGGGCTGGCCAATCCTGGATCACATTGACCTTCTTTGCTTTCAGGAACTTTGATGTTGAGGCTGAAGTATGAGGAGCGCTATCCTGCTGAGGAATTTGCCCTCTCCTGTGGTTTGTAATGTAATGGGCAGCACAAATGTCTTGATACCTCAGGCTGTTGATGTTGCCATCCACTCTGCAGATCTCTCGCACACCCCCATACTGAATGTAACCCAAATCATGATATTTCCTTCATCAAACATGACTGATTTCTATGAGAATCTTGGGTCCATGTGAGTTCCAATAGGTCTTCTTCAGTATTTGTGATGATTGGGATGCAGTTTATCAGATGATTCAACAGAAAAAAAATCTACCTTCTGTCACTTTTCCAAATGATCAACTAGAAGTTATTATTTGTTGCTCTTACAACTTGGATCGACGACAAGACTTTTGTCAGGTAGTGTAGTTCTTATAATTATAAAAATGTATATTATTCTTACAAAACCAATTGCTTTACTTCAGAACAATAACATTTAATAACTGTGATGTTATTATGGAAACTTAATTTTTTGTAATTACAAAATAGCAATTGCAAATAGCAAATCCAGTTCAGTTAATTCCTCCCCCATGTATAGTAAATTGACAGCTATAATTCATTTCCACGAAAAAACTTGCTATCTACTGTACCTCATGCATACCCTAATTAACCAATATTAAATCAAACTCGGTGACACAGTGGCTCAGTGGTTAGCACTGTCACCTCACAGCAAGAAAGTTGCTGGTTCAAGTTCCGGCTGGAACAGTTGGCATTTCTGTGTGATGTTCTCCCTGTGTTTGCGTGGGTTTCCTCCGGGTATTCCTGTTTCCCCCACAATCCAAAGACATGCAGTACAGGTGAATTGAATTAACCTAATTGGCCATAATGTGTGTAAATGAGTATGTATGGGTGTTTCCCAGTACTGGGTGGCAGCTGGAAAGGCATCCGCTGTGTAAAATATATGCTAGATAAGTTGTCGGTTCATTCCGTTGTGTTAACCACTGATGAATAAAGAGACTAAGCCGAAGGAAAATTAATGAATCAATCAAAATACTTAAATCAAATGACAACTTGGTGAATCAAAATCAGTTTGTGAAGTTTGTATACATAGCCAGACCAAATATACAATATTTATTCAAATGTATCCAAATGAAGAGCAGAAGACGACAGAAGGCAAGTTCACATACTAACTCGCTTTTATTAATACAGAACTGCATGCTACAGAGACTGTACAGCATTAACATTTATTCATTACAAAAACATGGTTTTTGGGAACCATTTCAAATAATGGAAAAAAAAACAAAAGAAAAGAAAAAAACAAACAAAATAAAAACAAATCAAAATAAAATATAAGAGCATAAAAGAGAACAGGAACATCACAGCCGTTAAGGAAACATTCAAACTATTCATCATTAGCATCTTAATAAACCAGAGAAGTAATCGACGGGTTACAGTTGCGTCATGTCAACTACAATGGCACCGAATGAATGATTCTCTTGTAGCTTTTTTACAGCTTCTTGCAACATCAACATGCCTATTTTTTCTATCTACCTATATGTAGTAGTGTACTTAAAAGTGGCAGTTTGTGTTTTTTTTTGTAGTATTTAATAGTTTTTTATGAACCTCCTAATATACATAATTTGGCCCTTGAGGGTTTATACAGTATGACGTCCGTCTTTTATTAAGTTTAAATTTAATTATTTGACAATCTGCTACCAAACACATTTGTTATAGCAACATTTATACTACATACATAGCAATCTATGTAACGTCACAGCAAATTATGGTTGAAAGAAAATAAAAAACAAACATTGGACAACAAAAGAACCTACAGCGTCATAAGAGGTGGAGAGGAAATTATCACAAATTTTGGCACGGGAAAAATCTGTACACGATTCTACAGTCCGGCGGAGATGAGACTGTGCAATAGAAAAGAAGGGCTTGAGACGAAATTCTATACTGAAGACATGAAACCCACCGTCCGCATTTCAAGTTTCCTTTTCACCTATTGTAAAATGGCTTATAGATATGTTTCTAGAAATTAAGTTGTGCATACGTCTGTTCGTTGTTGTTTTTGTTCTGTTTTTTGTTTGTTTGTTTTTTTTAGCTTTTTTTGTAGCTTTTTTTGAGAATCTACACTGTAGTTTAGGTGAATCCTGGTTTTCAACAAAATAGCAAAAAAATTAAATCAAATAAAATTCATGTCAAAACAATAAAACATTTGAAACTTCAAAACCTCCTTGTAAAAATGGATCATTTATATATATATTTATATAAGTTGCTTACGTTAAGAAAAAGAATATTTTTACAATGTATTAAGAAAACAAAAAGATTTCAAAAAGGGACAACATACAAGATACAACAAGCAATCTCTAAAGCAATAAATACTACTGGTCCTAGCATTGTGACAGTTTGTATTGAATATCCCAAACCCCCCCCCCCGTCCCACCCCACGCAAAACACCCCTCCAATTGAGTCCACCCACCCCAACCCGAGTCAACCTCCCTCCCCCTGGTAAACAACGACAAAAAAATAAAAATAAAACGAACAACGCAATGGAACAATGCATATTAACACAGTAACCCCCCATATTTCTGTACATTTAAACAAGAACAAGTAACATCACAATTAAGGTTGTTCCTTAGTCGGAGAGGTGTCTCCGCGGTCCTCGTGCCCTCTGAGTTTTGGACAGCTGTAAAATGATTGGTTCACAAGCTCGTATTTAATACAAATAATGAAGGAGAACCAATTCTTTGAGAAAAGGGCTCACCGAATCCTCACCTACTTTGTATATCTGTCTTTAAACTTGTCTATGTAAAACTACATAACTGTTATGCATTTTCTGTTGTACAGCTGAAAAATAAAACACAAAAATGAGGAAAAACAAACCCCCCAGAAAAAAAATCATAAAAAATTTGGCAGATTCACAAAGCTATACTCTGCAACTTAGTGTATTTATCAATATTTAATCATAATAATTTCTTTTTTTAGATAATGACAGGTCAAATATTGACCAATGAACTTTAATAAAGAACTAACAAAATTTTCAAAGCCATATCGCACAAAAACAGAACACAGAATGGAAAAAGACGCGCGACAGAGGTACAGACAGACAGAGAAAGCGGGTTTTAAAAGAAGACAACAAAGCTAGTCTATTGACTTGGTTACGAGCGAAAGGGGTTGCGTCGGGGCGGAGCTGGGCAGCAGAGAGTGGGAATGACACGCAGATATGGGCCTGGAGGAGGCGGAGCCTGTGGATCGGGACGACGACACGTCTGAGGGGTCCAAAGAACCGTTGTGTGCCGAGCCGGACGTTTTGCCCACCCCGGAGTTGTCCAACAGTGCTAAGGGTGGAGGTGGAACCATGGAGAGGTGTTGGTGTTGGGATGACGATAACAGGGGAGGAGGTTTCATAGTCAGTGAGAGAGGTTGCATTTGTTCAGTCTGTGGTTTGGACTCTTTCGAAGACGGGGAGGGAGAAATCATGGAGGGGGAGGATGGGGGGGACTCTAGTAAGCTTCCGTCCGAAGAGGGAGGACTGGCACAGCTGCCTTCACCTTGAATGTAGCGAATGCACTTCTTTTTTCTCCTAAAAAAAAGAGAGAGAAAGAAGCAACATGTTGAAGCTCTCAAGTCTCAACTCTCAATAATTCATATAGAGCTGTAACGTCCATTTCAATGCACATATCTTAAAGTCGGGACACCCATGCTGATCTCATTAGGAACTTTTGGCGAACCCACTTTCAGACTAACTTGCATGAAAATGGACGCTAGAGCTGGTCGAGATTAGCCATCTCGCTGTCACACAATTACATGCAGAGAGGACAGGACAGTGGGAGGACGAGAAGAAGACAAACAGACGGAATGAGGATGATGAAAGAGGTGAGGCCTACATCTCTCTTTGTTTTCCTTCGGCAGCGCAACTCAACTCCAAACAAAAGAACTCCACCCCGGTTTTCGCAAACCGCGAGGGGATCCATCCGGTTTACACATCAGCTTGAATTATTACACTCCTCTTTCTCCCTTCTTTTTTCCTGTCTTTTTCCTTGCGTTCCTTCAGGGGAAGTTCAGATGGTGGGGTAAGAGGTTAGAGAGGAAGCGCTACTCTCAGCTTGCCCCTAAGACATGTGTGTGAGCGCTCTGCACAGAGGTCGTGGTGCCATGTTTGCATTTCTGCTCAGGTCAGGACCCTCCCTCGTCTGCTACGCCTACGGCCAGCCATTCCAGCCAGCCACATCTCACCAGCGCCAAGCCAGCACGCCGTGAGGTAGGGGTAGCAAGAGAGAGAGACGAGATCCGATAGGGTGAGAGAAAGCGAAAGAAACTGAGACGGCGGGAAAACCTCAGTGTACCTTGCCCTACCTGACCTGACCAACCCCCCCTTTCCTCCCCAAAAAACTCTCTTTATCCTGCCTAAAGGGCGAGCTCAGTGATGCAGCCGAGGCTAACTCCAAAAGAGAAAAGAAAGAGCAACAAATACAGAGAGTAAAATAAAAGGGAATCAAATCAAAGCCAGGGGGAGCCAGAGAGTTGCGGGAGAACCGGGTTCAATTAACCGGCATTTTCTTTGTGGAAATAACAGCCAGGTAAGAATTGTTTCTCAAGTCATACCCCTGCCTGCTCTTATGCGTGTTGGATTTTAGACGAAAGTGCAAAAAAGACAGAGAGACAGTCAGGGAGGTAGATACACACTGTGATGAAGAAAAATGGGGGGCTAAAATCTCGTCATGGCCACTAAAACCCACTGAGTTTATGGTGGGTATGCACAGCGCACAACATGCAGCTGGAAGAATCTGCAAATAACACACTTAAAACATGGGAGATGTGGCACTCTGGGGTCAAAGATAAGCGAACAGGCAGAGATGTGTTCATTTGATCTGTCCCATACTCTATCCTATGCCATACTAGGCCAAACAGCTACAAAAACGCAGTTTAAGTGGAGGATGGTCACGGATTTAGGAACCGTTTGGGTGTCAAGGTATTAACTGCCTGTCAAACAGCGCAAATAAGCTAATATCCATTTTTTAAGAGCCATATTGATTCTAAGTATATCCCTGTGTTCCTTATTGATTTATGGGCCTCTAAGGGAATTTCACCAGATGCATCTTTCAGGAAACTGAGCTGAATAGGGTCTTTTAACCTTACAGCTCCCTAAATCAAGACACAATTACCAGCGTTTCTCTGAGCAGAGCTGGAAAAAAAAGCTGTTCACTCTGAATAAGAGGTGCTCATGAGTAGCACTACACCTCAAAAATAAAACCTCATCAACTCCAGCTTCACACACACACATAGGCCAAAGAGAAAATGTGCAGACGTACTACTGAATGCCATATTAGTAGGCACCTTTTGTAAATCATGGTAAAATTGTATGATTATTACACTATAAAACGCTATAAGTGAAGTTAACTCAAACTGCTTGAGGTGTTTAATTGCAGCAAACCATTTAAGTTTTGAAACAAAATGGTTTGAGTACTGTGAACTATATGACTATGACTATATATAGAGTCATATACACAAATTAATAACCTTTAAAGTTATTAGGAACTTTTTATGTTCTGTTTTTAAATCTCAATGAGTTCAACAAATTAAGTCCAAACAACTATATAGCTACTGAATTGGTTTGTATTGCTTCTAGTATTAGAGTTAACACAAAATAATATAATCAATTAATTCATAACTCATTAGTTTTGAGTTCTGCTTAATATAATACCATTTATGAGTTACGATAAATCTTTTTCGTTAAGTCAGAATAACCTTTTTAAAAATCAGAAGATAAACTAACTCATTTCATTTAATGATTTTGACTGTTTTACAGTGTATTATTTGGTCAAAAAATAAAAATGTACAAAAAAGACACTAGTTTTTTTTATGCTTGAAAACACCCTAACATCTCTGAATGTTTTAATTCAAATATTAAAAAAAATTCTATTTTGTAATTGCATCCACCAACACGCAGATTCACATATACTCTAAACCTGAGAATCGTTCTGTTGTTCCAGAAGGAGATCTAACTAGTGAGAGTGAATTTAGAAAAATCTGACAGATTTCTAAACTAGCAAGAATAATGAAATCGGTGGAACAGGCAAGTAGAAAACGGATATTGGAGTATCACAAAAGCACAATGTCTGATGTCCACGATGAGGGAAAAGTGAAAAGTAGAGTGCACAAGCATGACACAGAAAAGGGTATTACTTAACAGAAACAAATACCTACCATCAACATATTCCCAATTCAAAGACTGCTTGTATTAGAACAGAAAGACAAGAGGTTGGGACTGAATAGGGTTATAAGAGGGGAGTGGAGAAGGAAGAAGAAGAAGAAGAAGGGGAGGAAAAAAAAGAGAGGAGGGATGAGATGGCATCACCCCAACTCTACCCTCCACAAAACATGTGGCTACATCACACAGTTCTAACCAGGGCAGAAAAGTACAAAACAGCAAATTAGTTCCTTGGGCAGAAAAAAACAGCAATACTAATGTAGAAACATAAAACTTGATTTGATCTGCAACCCCAACAGAGCACAACATTGAAGTAAAAATCATTCATTTTGTTCATAGCAAAATTGTTTTAGAAATAACTATTAAACCTTAAGAGACAGATGTATTATCTCCATTTGTTTTTAAAACAATAGTTTAATAGTATTATTTGTGCAGAAAAACGACATTACCAATAGATGATTTACAGAAATCCTACCAATTACTCGCAACAACAAAACACCCTAAAAGACATCTGTAGCTTCACCCACTCCCACAAAGCACCACAAATGATCAAATAAAGTCTTCATACATGTTCAAAATAATTAAATATTTGTTTGCATGTTTTGATGAATATATTTTCTAACATTAGAATTCATCGTTGTTTCTAAATTTAATTGTGATTCACAATGCTTTGTGGGATTGTAGTTTTTGCCTCAATAAGTTTGCAATGTTGCGATTCACTTCGTAGTGGGTTGATTTGGTTCATGACTTCTAAAACTTTAACAAAGATATTTTAAATTCCCGGTGGGGAAAAAATGAATAGGAATATGCCTCTGAACCTGCGTAGCTTAAAAAAGTGAACGGCCACTAATGCGCTTTTGTAATAGATTTTTTTTTCTGTCATTTTCTGCCCGAGGATTTGTTCATCTAAACTCTAAAGTCAGAAAAAGACAGAAACTAGTCAGAAAGAAGTCTTTGTAAAGATATAAAGTGAAACAAGGCCTTGAAGATTGAAACAGGAAAACAATCCATGGAAAAAGTGTTGAGAGAAGAAAAAATTAGATTTTTTTTTGTCATCTTCAAATCATTATCATCCTAATTTAGGCGTTCTCCCCAAGAGTGGGGCTGGGAATATACCTGCAGGGTTTGCACCATAAACCCAGCTGGTCAAGCCCGAACAAGGCACGACACTTCTTAGGGGTATTTGCATCTGTTATCCATAGAGGAACATAAAAACACAACAAAAAAAAAGAAAAGGCACATGTCATTGGACACAAAAAGGCATGGAGCTAGAGCAAATGATTCAGCTGTGGACACTGGTACCATGCCTCCCCAAAAAACTTACCATGACCAGCTCATCCCAACCCTGCCCTGGCCACACCCCTCCCCCTTAACAGAGGGAAATAAACCCTGCCTTCTCATTAAACTCCACCTCTTTTCCGTTTTCACACGCTCGCACAAAAATAACCACACAAATGTACCTTTCGCCCAACCTAGCAAAGAAAAATAAACCCATTGCCCAGATTTGCAGAAACTGATTGGCAGAGGAAGTGGCGTGGACAGAATGCAAGTTTAAGAGAGCAAGAAAAGTGGGAGGAGGTACCAATGAGAGAGTTCCCCAGCTGTCACCTGCTCTAGCACACCTGCCGGCACACCAGATACACACCTGCATGGGCCACACCAGTTATTCTGCTGGTCGAGCCCGAAGCGTGCGCGACACTTCTTTGGGGCGCTCAGATCTGACGAGACGAAGAAAGGAAGATGAAGCCAGCAGAGGAAAAGAGAGTGGAAAGAGAGATAAATTGAATCCAATGAATCTGATTATTTCCCCTACAGACTATTTGAAATGGTAGCAATCAAATGTGCAGCATTAGGCTTTACAGACGCATTTAACCGTCTTTTGTTAGTAATACAAAGCAAAAAAAGTAAATGAATAGACAGAAATCAAATCAGCACACAATGCATGTTTTTCAGAACCAAGGCTTTTTATGAATAAATGCTCGTTTGTTAAAAGGTACAGTAAGCGGGGCGGGATGCAGCAGATATGGATACATGTCTGCTGGGAATTAATTGGCTTTTCTAGACTAGAGGAGGTGATAGGGACAGGTTGCTGAGGTAGCAGTAGCAGGGAGGAGCTAAAGGAAGGAGGCGGAGCATTAGTTTAAGCCAGGTGAGCACTACAAAGCTGCTTCAAACAGGCCTGGCCCACATTCATCCACCTGAGCACCTGTAAGTAGACTGGCGTTCGAGGAGGGTGAAGGCAGGCCGCAAGCGGAGCAAATTGAGAAGAAACTCATGCTGGGCCATGAAGAAGGCAGCTACTGAAGGCTGTAGATTAAGGAGGTTTACCCTGATAACAACATCTCTGGTTATTCTGAGCATAAAGAAGTTTGTCCTATAAACATACTGCAGCTGCATGCTTAGAGTTTACCAAATTGGGGCTTTTTTTACATGACTTTTAACATAGAAGCATCTTTTGATGATAGTACAGAATGTGTACAATGGAGCAAAGAAAACAACTGAAAAATGAGCAAAACAAAACTCTTTAAGAGAATTACTGAGCTTTGCAAATAAAAGAGCGAACATGTAGCATTATTCGTTATTAAAAGAAGATAAAATGATATACTGCACAAGCACAAATAAATAAATACATAAAGAACCAAAATAAAAAGGGGGGAAAAGGCAAGTTAGTAATTTAAGACTCAAAATGACATTAGCACCTGTAATCGGAGGGAGTGAAAGGCAAGGGTTTGGAAAATATTCTCTGTGTTCTGGAAAAAAAAAAGAACAAGATACAGAGGCCTTCAAAAGGTGTCCATGATGGAGAGAGACCGCAAATACATTAATCTGCATTCGTCCTGGACAATATATATCTCACAGTAATCAGCATCATAAAGAAAAACAGTTATGTGAATCAATATAACCAGCAAACCTCCTTAATTGAAAGATGTGGGTAAAATTAAAAACAAATAAAAACCTTTTATATGTATTATCACTATATAAACACACACACGTATATATGTATCAGAGCATGCAGCAGGCACGGCCCAAAGTTACAACCACATAAGCACAGTGACACAAGCATGGGCGGCACATTCAGAGGCTGGCACTCAGTCACAAGTGTGATTAACGCTCACACTCTCAAAACATACATATCACAGTACAATAAATGCTGCAGGGGGGCAGGGCAAGGGGTGGGGGGCCAGCTGGTGGGAGGGGAGGAGGTGGGGGGTCATGCATATTCAATGTTATTAATGCTCGACATGGGGCAAGGGTAGGGGAAGGGGATAACAAGCAGTCTATCGTGTAAATATTGCATTGGGTAGCATAGCTATATACAAAATGAGGCAGGCACAAAAAAGAGATAAAAAAAAGGCTGGACTTTCATCTTTGAGATGTCACACTTGTGACAGATGATGGGTCTGCTTTAATATGAGAGATAATTGCAGCACACTTACCATTGCCCTCTCCTGCCTGCTTTTCCCTTTTTCTCTTCTTCTTTTTCCCCTGATAGTTACCCGCCAGAAAAGAGAAATAGACAGGAACATTAGTTATTATACTGCAGAAAAGACCAAGACATGAAATGAACAAGAGAGCCCAATGTTTTTACTGATTTATTTATTCATGCAACAGCCTGAAGGTTCGAACTGCCACTGCAGGACAGAACAGAACTTTCCCTATCTTTCCCTTCGTCCTATTTCTCTTCTTTTGTTTATTCCTTGTTGTCTCGCTGCTTAGTTTTCCTTTCTTTGTGAAACGATTGGAAGCTCTTGAGGTTTCTTTGAACAGCTCGGTTTACTGGAGGGGGAGAGTGGAGCAGGAGAACTTCTGTTGCGTTAGTCCTCTTTCGAAAACGACGCTGATTGCGTCGAGGCCGAGGTCAAGTCCGGACTGAGCGATTAGCTTGCTCCGTTTGAGGAACTTTGACTAGGAGAGTCAAGACACGTGGTCAGACTCCAAGGAGAGTTGACAGGCTGGGCGGTGGGGCCGCTTGTCAGGCGCAAAACTCCAGCGAAACAGTAAACGGTGCGCTCATTCCACATTTCTGGCGGCGGAGAGCGATGTCCTCTTTCATCAAAGCTGCGAGGCGTTTAGGCCCTGTGGTTATTTAATTACTCTGATCTCAGCTCGCCTTTCTCTTTTTAGGTGAACCAGTGGAATACTAATGAAAGCAGAGGAAAATCGCACAGCACAGATCTGAGGAAAAGCGCATGTACAGTGAACTGACGGAAAATGTTGTCTTCCAGCAGCTAAACCGGTCAAGAACAGCCAACTACATGTGCTTTAGCTTCCTCCTAGGGCTGTTTGTATATGCATCTGCATGGGCTTAAATGTGACCCCCTAGGGAAGGAATCCAGATTGTTACATGTTGAAAACTTAAAAACTTACATAGTTGTCTCGTGCCGACCAGCCGGGGTACAGCTGCATGTGAAGCTGTCGTTCTTTCCTGGCTAATTCGTAGTATTTGGCCTGCTCCTCTCGTGACAGAGCATGCCACTGTGCACAGAGAAACATACAGACATCCATCAAATCCACAGTCGTTACATAGATATTGATATTTAACGGGATAGTTCACCCAAAATGGAAAAATCTGTCATCATTTACTTACTCTTTACTTGTTTCAAACCATTATGAGGTTCTTCCGTTTAAGACAAAAGAAGATATTTTAAAAAATGTAACCACTGACTTCCATAGTAGGAAAAACAAATACTATGGAAGTCAACTGGTTTTCAGCTTTCTTCAGATTATCTTCTTTTGTGTTCAACAGAAGAAAGAAATTCCTAAATGTTTGAAACCACTTGAAGGAGAGTATACAGTGAGTACTTAAAGTATTTTCATTTTTGGGTAAACTTGGTGTTTCCCTTTGTCCCCTTGTCCTGGGGTATACATTTAATGCAGACAACACTGTAATCTGTGGTGTCACAAGATTAAAATGGCCTTCTGCTAGTTTGGTCCAGTAGTGTGTAACGCTTACCCTTCGGCCTAGGATCTGGTTGATAGCTGCGCTCTCTTTTAGTGTGCACTCCGCCACCACTTTGGCTCTCATTTCCTTCATATAAAGCATGAACGCGTTCAGAGGTTTCTTTATGTGCGGCTGCTTCTTCTTTTCCTCCTCCTTTTTCGCATCCTGATGTTTCCTGCAAATGAGGAGAAGGAGTTTTTAATGTTTGCATGCTATCTTTTGATGCTATTTAGATTAATAGTGAGTTGGAAAGTGAACTCACGAGCTGTTGAGGGATCCGATGTCACTGTGAGACGACTCTTGCTTGACGTTGGGTGTGACGATGGCGGGGTGGGGGATCCCTGTGGTGTGCAAACTGTGGTGAGGGGGCACCATGTGAGGAGGGAACCTGGAGGAGAGAAGACTGTGTAAATCGTCAGAGTGGACACGGGTGAAATGATGGATGGACACACACATTCAAAAAGCAAAGACTTGACACATCACAGTGGCTATTAATAGAAAGTAACAGCAACCTAATACATCTGTTATGTGAGAGAAGGGAAATGGCGATGACAAATTGTAGATCTAGAACCAGCACGACATGAAATGAAAAGCATTTTAATAGGGGGTTATGATTTCTGCTTTGAAAAAAAATATAGACGGAATTACAAAGTGTGGGCTTAAAACACAATATACAGTTTAAAGCGAAAGGTCCAGGAATTCGGCACATTTTTATCATTCATTGCAAATAAATAATGGACATTTGTCTACTACAAACAAACTGCTATTACTCTAGATGTGCTGCACGGTGTTTTTTATTGTCTGCCATGTCCCTTAATGATGATATGAACTTTGAATGAATCTCCAGATCTGCACTGCTAGTCACTTTATAAGCAATTGATTGGAAAAAATCTATTATCAAATCACATGTACAAAGAAACATCAACCACAATCCACATGGCCTTGGTTTAAAAAAAATAATGTTATCTTTAATGTAAATTTCTTTTTATTTAACTAAATCATAAAAACTGGGCTATAATAATACTCTGTAATATTTTTTCACCCATGTGGCTTTGTTGACAACAGCAAAGCAGGAATGCAATTTCAGTGGTGGAATCTGTGATTTAGGGCTTGGGTATTAATCGAAAAGTAATCGAAATCGACATTCAGAACCTATAATTGATCCAATTTTTCCAGAATGATTTGTTCAATTACTTTCCCTACGTGTCACATGACCCTGCTCTGTTAAAGGCTGAGGCTGATTTATACTTCTGAGACCACTTTGCAGCCATATTAGATCTTTGGTAAAGTAAAAGTAAGACGATGGACCCATTCACACTACATTGACGATGATTGGAAGCTGTGCCAAAGATGCCGTGAGACAGCATTTTATCCATTACACTAAAATTATTATTTACATTAAAATAGTTGTTTACAGAATAAACAAGAGTTATTTTATTTAGAAGAGATACTTTTAATATGAAAAACATTGAAAGTAATTTATTTTGTTTTCAAAAGTGCAAGTTATTCGTTTTCACGAAAAAACGTGAATTAACGTGAACATTAATTTTAGGCAATGTGTGTTTTAATTTCAGCCGTTCAACGTTGATGTTCAGTAAATAATCATAGATTGTAGATAGTATACTATATAGTAGTGTGTTTACTTCAATTATTTTAAAATCAAGTCATGCACCCTTTATTCAGAAATCTCTCACTTGTATTATGTGAGCATATTTACTGTACAAAACTTGATAGTAAAGACTCTGAGGGCAAAAAAAATAATAATTAATCGTTCATAAATCGTAATTGAATTAAAATATTCAATTACGAGAGATTTAGATTTTAGGCCAAATCACCCAGCTTTACTGTGATTACTCTCTAATAAATTAACGAGAAAACGTTTTTCCTCAGATCAACAAACAGTAAAATTTGTTTCCAAAATAAAGGTAAATTTTGGGTTTGTACATTGTCTTTGACCTCAACATTTTTCAATTTGAACGAATCATAAAAAAGTGGTACATAATTATTTGTTCATATAATTTTTTCCCCATCCACGTCAGTCCAAGCCATTTTAGTGGTCCTGAAATAACATTCCTATTTCTGTAAACAAAATGGTCGATGAAACAACATGTTAATATATCTGTGATCAAACTAACCAGGTTTAGATTCAAAACATTATTCTGATTTGTCTATCCATTTCAAAAGTACTTTAGAAGGGTGGTCACTTTCTTCACATTTATTTGCCATTTGATTATCTTCTTACAATGTAAACTAAAATGTTCTGTTGAAAGAACTGCATTATCTATAATACACGGTTTCTGCAGGTTTCACCAATTTAAGACTTTTAAGATGACTTTTTTAAGACTTTTATGAATGAATTTTAGACTTATACAGGGCTACATGCTTAGGTTTTTTTCTGAATATCCCAGTTGGAAAAGATATTAACTGACCTATCAAAAAGTATTATTATAGTGTAACTACAGTGATTTTAACTTAATAATACAATAATAATATTGATAATAATTTAATAATAAAAAATATAGGTCAGGTCAGTGTCCTCAGTAAATAAATGGAGAACTTCTAAGCAAATGTTACTGTAAGGAAAGTAATTATTAAATGCTATTTTTGAATAAAATGTTTAATTGAGATTGGGATTGTTGGTGATTGTATGGGTGTTAATGGCTAGATTAGGTAGCTATACATAAACAAAGAAAAATTAAGACCTGTTAAAGATTTAAGACCTATAACACAATATTTTAGTACATTTAAGACTTTTTAAGGCCTAAAATTTTTCGTTTGAGATTTAAGACTTTTTAAGAGCCCGCAGATACCCTGTATTATCATCCCCCTAGCAGTGTGTAAAGATCTATAGAAAAGACTAATACATTCCAGAGAGTAAAAATGAACATATCTGTGTATGTGTGTGTGCAGTGTGTCCCAGCTGTGCGTGGCCGTACACAAATCTGAGCAAAAGAATGAAGGATGATGGAAAAAAAAAGAAAAGGAATAATTCTTTTTTTCAAACAGCTCATTATCTGCTTGAGTGTGGCTATATGGCTTGGAGCCAGAATATAATGATGAGCGTAAACTCACAAGGAACAACTAGTTTCTGTTGGAGGTTCTCTCTGGGGACTGTGTTTCCCCCCAATCTCTCTTCTCCTATTCTCTCTTCCCTTCATCCCTGACACATTTGTGTTTGTGCCATGTCATCCGGGCCGCTCGTTCGCTTCTACCGAGGGGGGACCGGGCTGCATTGTGGCCGTGATCATTAGCCCCCACCTTTTTTTTTCTTTCTCCTTCTGTCCTTGCATACTTGTTAAAATTTCCTCTGTTCCAGCTTCCAATTTTTTCTCCTTTTCCTTCCTGACTATCCCATCAGCGCCGCCCCCACCCGCACTGCAGTTGCCATAGCGAGGCCCAGGTTATGGTTTAAACATGACGGCCATCCCTTTGAAGCGCAGGGCATCATTTCCCTCATCAGCACGCAGCAGAGCCTGCCACCAATTTAGCCACGCTGAGGTAAGAGTGAGACAGAGGTGTGCCGAGAAGGGCCCCTGCAGGGTCCAATGTCTCAATCTTGCTCCACACTAGCCGAGTGTCAGTGAGTGCCATTTAATTGCCAATCGGAGCGATGGCCTTGGCGCCTGTTTAATGTATAATGACCCCGCCGGTGCGCTCTGTCTGTCATCTGCTTTCTCTTCTTTTGTGGAAAAAGAAGGGATGGGAGCTGGAGGTGCGGGTGGAGGTACATATCAAAGGCCAAGCATGGGCAGGGGCCAAGGGGCCTACACTTCCTCCCCCTGTCACCCGGGACGGCCGATATACCTGTACGACTCCAACCCCATTATCAAAACAATGTAGCTCATTTGCCGGATCCGAGTCTGCTGCGTTCATGCTCTGAAATGTATTTTTTAGGAGGCTGAAATGGTACCTGGGCGAACAGCAGATCCCTACATGAAGTCTTGTGCGCTAACTGCATAATAAATGGCAGCAGAAAGGGCCATCAGTGCTGAAGACAGGCACTGGAGAGAAACATTTGGGCGTCTCTTAATCCCGAGGCCTCCTGGAGGTGCCATCCACTGACTGAGAAAGAAGACAAAGCAAGTTTCCCCTCTCTTTATTCGCAGAAAAGCCATAAACACAATTAATGAAACCTTTTCCTGGTGCTCATTATTTCACGCAGGAGGCCGGTGACAGCGGACGCCGACGGTTTTGACACAAACATGCTAAAGCACCTTTCCTCCACAGAGACACAAGACCACCACTTATTAATCTATGCTAATTCAATTACAGATTATCAAAACGCATTAGCTCTTCCCCGGCACATCACCAATCCCCCTAGCCCCCATTCAGTAGATTCAATTAGCCTGCACTGGAAATAGGATGATCACAATATAAAGGCCTCATTAGGACAGAATCAGCTGTCACTTAAGCGAAGGTCCAGTGCTGGAGCTGCAGACCTGCACGGGCGCCTGATGGCAGAGCAGGCAGAACAGGCTCATTCCAGGCCGTTGGCAGGGTACAAACAACTCCTCTATGGAGCCGAGACCTCAAAACACACACAGCATAAAAGCTGTTGGTGTCAAATGTGTGAGGCCTTGGTTTCAGAGCCAGCTGTTAATAAAAATGGACCTTTAAGAGTCAGGACCAGCTGCAAAGACCCTGTGCTCATAAGCAGAGCAGCTGCCAATGCACTCAGATCATCACTGCAGAGCTAAATATTGTGTTTCAGAGCTGTTATGTTTGGCCTCACCACTTTAAACCGTGTACAAGTGTAATAGTAGGCCTTGTTCACTCACGCAAGTAGAATTAATGTAAATTAATCAAATCCAACAATTTTTTTGCTTTTACTTTTGATAAACTTTTTAGTAGGGATGTCCTGATCAGGTTTTTTTGCCCTCGAGTCTAAGTCATTTGATTTTGAGTATCTACCGAAACCTGATCCGATACTTCTATAATACATAAGAATAAAGAAGAGCAAAGAAACGGATTAAGGATGTTCCTTATTTTTTTTTTATTCACCTTATTTTAACATTCAGCAACTCTGTTAACAAACAGAGCACTTCTGTGAGGTAGCTTGTGAGGTATTCTTCACCTCTTGCAATCCTAAGTTTACAAATCTTACTGTTTGCTATGGCAATGTTGTCATCATCAACTTAATAATACCTCCAGAGAGCATACATACTCGGGTTGTTGCTAGATCAGATATGGTTGTGGCCGGAAGTTAACGAGAATTATTTATATTATTTAGGAAGTTTCCCATTAATAGTATTTTATTAACGTCTACCCTAACCCTAAATACAACCGTCACAGTAATGAAAAACAGCAGCTGTACCAAGTATTATTTATGTTATTTATTAAATTATTAAATTACCCAATAATATTTTTTAAGTTAGGTGTTGCTGTTTCTGTGTGAAGTCAAGAAAGAGATCTAACTCTGTGCCACTGCATGACTATAGATGTGTTAAAAAAAATGAGAATATAAGAATCCTGATCAGGAGGCAACGTCCGATTTCGATCGAGTCTGAAATATCTGGGCCTGATTTCTCATCACGTGATTGGATCTGGATATCCCTACTTTTTAGAAAGATGTTTGTTTTGCTCAAGTTTCATGAAATAATTAGAATTTAATACATTATACCAAGCTGCTCTTAGATATGATTTTTTTCTCCAAAATGTACTGCTCATTACATTCAAGTACATTTGTCAGTCTATAAAAGACAAAATAAAATCTTTTTTTTTCTTAATTTTTCTAATAATTCACAGTAATTTAACTCGCTTTAAAATTACACAAAAATTGGTTTATAAAATATTTACAAAAAAACGTACGTAATTTACACAATTTACACTTGTGTTGCACAAATGTGTCCTAGTGATTGATCACTGTACATATCCAAATGTGCTGAACAGAAACAAGTGAAGTATCCTCTCCAAGGCTTTAAAGGCCAGCGTTTAAAGGCGCACAAACCCCTCCCCATTCTTCCTGCTCCTCCGCTCACATTTATCCATCAACGTCCTCTGGTCTAAACTCACCAGGCCTCCAGAGCTGCTTTTCCAATCACGCTGCAATTAAACAGGACTTTGTCCCTGTCTGGAGACTGGGCTTGAGTTGGTCTCTATTTCTCGAAACTATAAACCAGATCTGCCTCTGTGCCTCTCTGGCTTGTCTCACCATCACCAATATCATCATCTTCACATTCATCATTATTATGAAAAGAGTATCATATGCTTCAGATTAAGAAGAAAAAGCAGAGTAAATGCAGAAGAAGGTGACCACCATATGAAGCGGATTGCCTGTGCTGCATCTCACTTTTGTGTTTGACATAAAAAAGCAACAAAGCAAACAGTGATTTGTCATCTACAACAAACACCTCCCACTTCTCACATAACAGATGAGTAACAGGCACAAGGGAGCAATTGCTGTGACAGTTAAAACAAACATAAGCTCACACACATAACCCCCCCCCCCCCCCCCCACACACACACACACAACCATTAGTGCTCTCCTGGGGACGTTTGCTTCCAAATCGCCACTTGAACCAGACCCCAAGCACAAGCCCCACAAAGCTCTCGCTCACAGTCCAAATGACAACCCCCCGAAAATGTGCAGTCATTTTTTTATTTACTTTAGTATTGAACGGTGGATAAATGGCAGCGAGGATATTTACAGTCCTCGCTTTCTCCCCCATTCATTCGGGGTAAACGTTCTTCAGGGGTCTCATTATAAAATGATAACAATAATTAATATTTTAATATGTAGAGGATCACATGGGAGCGTCTTTTTGAACAGCAAAACGAGAGCTGTCTCTCCTTAAGGGAGAAGTTTGACATGCAAGTCGGCCGTCCCAAAGCTCAACTCACCTTGACATGGACGCATTGACAGTGAGGGCAGTTGGGTAGGGGTGTCTGAAACCTCCCGTCGTGATTGGGTAAACTGGTTGACCTTGCCTAGGAAAAGAAGAAAGGAAGAGAGGTAAAGGAAGGGATGAAAAAGCACTCTCTATGCAGGCGGCTTTATTCTCATTTGATCAGAACAAAAATCTAGGGGATTGCAGAGCGCAGATCAAAGGCAAGCAAACTCTGAACAATTTGAATGCCACAAATCTGATAGGAATGGCTAATTAAATTTCATAACCCCGCGCTTGGTGTCAATGGAGGCCCCTCTCCCTGAGCTGAAACTAGGTGTTTTGTTGTGCTAATTAAAGACGAAGCACCGGCCCCTTTAATGGAGCCATCACGCTAATTGAGGTCTACACATCCAAAGACAAACAATAATGAATGTAAATTTATACCAAAATAAAGTGCAGAGAATCAAAGGGCCGTGGCTGCGCTTGGGGCCTCTCTCGGTATTTAGATCGCGGTGAGAAAACATTAAATTAACAGAGCTTAATTTGTAGCCTTTTGTCATATTAACAAGTGTTGACAAGAGTTACCAGGGGAGAGCCCCCGTGTGGAATTGTGGGTAAAATACTGGCAATCACAGTTCATTACTCTAATTGGACAATACAGAGACATGCAAAATAGCATTTGCCACAAAGAGGCAATTTAGAGTTTAGGGGATGAAGAAAGCCATGGGTGCATTGCTGTGGGCCCCAGCGGTGCCTTTCTGGAATGTAAAAACTGTACAGAGGTTAGGAGTTAGATTCTGTGCTACACGATGTCCAAAGTCTCAAACTGCACCTTAAATGAGCGGAGGCCCACAGCAAGGTGGACAGAGAGGCCTGGCACATATAAAATGCATATGATAACTAGGGATGTAACGATTCATCTGGCTCACGATTCGATATGATTTACGATACTAATCTCACGATTCAGTCACAATTTTTTAACAAAATTATTTGAAACTTAAGGTTCATTTTTTTCTTAATACTGCACATTTTTTGCAAAAATATTATATTTTCTGGCATAACTAAACTGCAATTTTAAAAACAAATAACAACACCCCCCCCCCCCCCCCCCCCCCCCCCAAAAAAAAAGAAAGAATAATAAAAATTAAACAAGAATCTTTGATATAAACAAACTAAAATTGTAACTGTGCTGGGATTTTACAGTTTTAAAAAGAAATATCAGCATATCTATATTTTCTGGCATAAGCAGAGGTATTTGCACATCTACAATGTTCCCTGCTGATGAAAAACTCCTTCACTGGGGCCTGAGAGGGCTTGTGTGGAGAGTAAAGCCTTTCCTAAACCAGAGAGCAGTGTATACAGAGGGGGTCAATAGGCCCTCTGCTCCAGGAGAGTGGCCACTGGCATAAAACAAAACAAAAAAACCCCCCAAAAATTACTAATTATATAATAAGAAAGAGACAGAAGATGAACATGATTATAAAAGTGAATAATTAATATTACTTGTATAATTAATTAGTATAAGTATCAGTGTGATACACTCAAGAAGAGATAACCTTGAACATTTTTAAATATTCATCAATAATAAGCAAATTATTAAAATATGCATACATTAATTTGAAACTGAGAGGGTAAAAATAATCTAATACCTGCTTCTGTAACAGAACAACTTTCTCTTTCAGTCTGAAAAACATCTTCACATTTTTGCTATGAAGACACTGATGCACCGTGTGATCTCTGTAGCACTCTTCGATACAAATGGCTTATTAATAGTTTTTTGCATATAGACGTCTGTGGCAGTTTTTGTGCATCGTATTCTTTGTTCTGTTAGTGTAAGTATTTTTTTTTTGCAGTATTTGCACACAGTTTGTGTTTTGTCTGGCACACTTTACCGCTGTTATTTTAGTCTGCCGCCCCAACTATTGCTCGCCGCTGATGTGCAGGTAAAGTGAGTTCGCGCCTGTTAACACAGCGCCCCCTCTGTTCAAAAAAGCGTATCGCAATTCGTTTAACATTACTACCGATTTGAATCGATTTTCAACTGGCTCGCAGTGAATCGTTACATCCCTAATGACAACATACAACAGTTTTAAGTTGGATAACAAAAAGTAAGAACTCACAAAATAAATCTTAAAACCTAATTTAACACAGCAAATGAAAAGCTTCAGAACATATTTAAATGGAACACAAAGAAACACTGATCAAACATTTAATTAATGTAATATTTTGAAAGATTAAATTATTTTATTATATAGCTAAGGGGAGAATTTAGAGAACACTTGAAAATGTTTAGTAGGTAATTTAGTAGGTAAAATGTTAATTTATTTTATTATATAAAGGTCTGACAACATTATATTTCTTTTTAGAAAATTATTATTATTCATTAAAACAAACTTTTTTGATATTTGTACCAATTTTTATTTTACGAACAAAATTCAAAAAACAAAATGTATTATTAATATATGTAATTAATATAATAATAATAATAATAATAATAATAATAATGAGGATGTTTCCCAGTACTGGGTTACAGCTGGAAGGGCATCTGCTGTGTAAAACTTATGCTGGATAAGTTC
>CAIGQZ010001474.1:2361233-2380640 GCA_903798205.1 Danio tinwini | reverse complement strand
CACACACACACACACATATATATATATTGTGTTAGTACACTAACACAAACATACATATATGCATGTTCATCAGTTTAACAGCATAAAAACTGCAAAAAGTCTTAATAATACTCATTATAACGATCACAAAGGCAAATAAAGAGGAATAAAATTGGTCTGCTTACTGTGGTACTAACCATCCTAGCGGATGGGGAATCTGGCCTACAGTGCCAGGTGACAGGGGGTAGTAGGGTGATATGTCTGGAGGATGTGGAGGCCTTGGGATTCCTGCAAGAGAAATATAAAAAATGCAACGACTGAAAAGAGATACAGAAAGGTGCATGTATGTGTGTGTGTGTGCCTGTGAATGGTGTGAAAATGTTTCTGCTCTTGTCCTGACACAGAAATTCCCCGATGAAGTTTAAGTGTTAAATTTATCCTTTGTGAGATACACAATTGAACAAAGTCAACATCAGAGGGAGGTGGGAGAGGGAGGAGGTTGAGCTCACATACACAGCTCTAAATCACACGTTCTGATCAAAGCTTGTGGAGGCAGCCACGATGTTGTATGGCACACGGGGGAGAGGAGAAAAATACAGAGCCCTGTCACATTTGTCTATCGAATCAGAGGATTAACAACAGGCGATAATTGAGGTTCATGAGTCAACAATGCAAACGCTGCAGCACGTGTTAAGAGAGACTGACATATTAGCCGTGGATGTCTGTTTAAGTGTGAAATCTGTCTCAATATTGGTTTTAGGGTTTAACAACCAATTAACTGTGTTATAAACATTGCACGCCCAAAAAAAAAACAGCCAAAGTAAATCAAACAAAACCTGTCTTTCAAATATGACCTGGTTGGTCTACATGACCTAGCACAAGTTAGCATTGAACACTTTGTGACTTTCAAAAGACTGAATATGACAAAGTTAGATTACGTTCAACTTAAATCATTTCAGTCTGCTTTTACATATTTTTCAACAAAATGTCAATTCATAAAAATGAAAGTCATGCCAACAGTAAACAGTGTAAATCGTCCGCTTAAAGGTGTTGGCTAATGCTAGCTGCGCGAGAGAAGGAAAACAATGTCTGCACAGCACATTGGCACTGCGTACACTGGTCTTAATACAATTTGTTAATTAATTAAACTCTAAACTCAATTAAGTGAGCCATTAGGCAGCACATTAAACAGTCTCTGAGTCCTTAAAGAGGCCCTTAGTGATAAGGTCTGTTATGAGAGCAGAAAAAGCCCTCTCTAAAATCAGCATGCAGGTTGTTGACAGCTTTAAAGGGCAGCTGTTTGACTTTATAGTGCTGCAGAACAGCAAAATGCCTCCGTGATAATCCCATTCTAAAACACACCATCGGATGATATTATATCACACTTAGATTGTTTTGTTTTAAGATACTGACAGATACAACATAAGCCTTAAAGCCTCATTCACACTACAAGTGACTCGCAGTGACAAAGTGTCTAGCTACCGTTCATTTCAATGGAGAGTGAGCAACTTCCGACCTCCATCTACATCCGGCGACCAGGTGTGCGTGTCAAACAACGTGGTAAAGTTGAGAATCCTACAACTTTATGCAAATGAAGAGTGACTTTCTTGAGCGACAGCCAATAGGAGCACCAGGAGAGCTGGTGAATCCTTTCTCAGCTCGCTCAGGGCCTGGTTGTATTCATGCTGTAGACGTACAGCAAAGTCCCTTTAAGGCAAGTAATTTCACTCGGCGGCCATCTTTGAAACGCCTCTAGGGCAGTATGCTCGGGCATTCTGTTTGAATGGGGGAACATCAAATTTTACAAAACTACTTCCAAGCTTATGATTACATTACATTTTAGGAATAACTAATAAAATTAAACAACTGTCTATTTAGTTTCATTTATAAATGTTCGTATCACACAAAATCTGCAGAAACTCGCATCTGGTCTGAGACCCTCCTCTGGAGAATTGTCATTCTATATCGATCGCTGATTGGCTCCTGTACGAGAAGGCGGGGCTTCATTCGCCATATTGACAGTTACACTTTTCCCCATTTTAAAGTATACGAGTGACATGTCTTGTGTATTCTATAGCCTTTGCCTACACAGACCTGCTTTTGCAGCAGGTCGCCACCCAGAGTGACAGGCAGCTACAAAGTCGCTGCTAGTCTGAATGAGGCATAAGTTGGACTCCATTTTATCAGTTAAAACACATTTTAGTAATTAGAAGGCACGTATTTAATTTAATTAGGAACTCTATCGAATGTTTTACATTTTCTCAAAGCAAAAACTAAAATGAAACCAATCTTTTATCATGTTGTCATGAAGATGCTGTGAGTTTCTATGTGAACATGATATGATGATACAATTTAGCATTTTGAAGTGCCACTTAAAAATGTGTGAATTTTCGTGACATTTCGTGCTAAACTGCATTGCAAAAATCATGAGGCCCTACTTTGGAAGTGGCTCTTAAGCAGTGGCCATACAGTGTTTGCTGTGACATAATGTGATGGAGTGAGAAATTCAAATACAGAACATATATCATTGTGTCCTTCCGCTGGCAAGAAAAAATAATCCTCTATGTTTCCAATCGCAGCATATTGATAAGACCCTTTTCACATTTCCGTGTTTTTCAGTAGCTGTAGGCGTCATAGCTGGGTAAATTTAGAGCACAGTGAATCGGAGAGTACAACAAATAATTTTTTACAATCCTATTTGCTGAAATAATGAAAGAAAAACTCCTCGATGGTGTTTTAAAGACTTTCAGAAAAAGGAAAAAAATAGTGAGAGACTGATGACGGCGAAATAACGGCGAATAACATCAAATTTACTCTTAGCCCCATAGACGCTGCATAACAAAAACACCTCGCATAAGCGATAATGCGTTTTTTTTTTGTAATTTGACGCAAATATCGAAAATATTAAAAGCTTTCAAGGATTTAGGATTATGATGACCGTTAAAATGCGTCATAACAGTCTTGTGAAAAGGGTTCATTATGTTTTATTTGTTTAACATATGAATGTGACCTGAAATCTAACAGTCTGTATTAGGCTTTAGAATAAGAACAAACAGTGGTTTTGGGATCTGGCAGTTAAGTAACAGAAGTCCCTGTCTACATCTCCCACAAGTCAAGTGGCTACACAGGCTTAACCGACCCAGGTCAACAGCTCCATCTCAACATGCACACAAAAGGAGGGGCGCAACCTTGGCCCTAAGCCAAGAGGACTTTGAAACGCTTCAGTGCATCTTACCAGGTAGCTATGAATGTAGTGCTACAAGCGAGATCACACACTGTAGCCATTAGTTAGCCAGGCCTGAAGGTTAGCCTTGGGTTTTGTCCTGCCTGTTTTGAAATTCATGAATGTAAAGGAAGACGTGCATGCATATGTACCTGTTTTGGGGTCCACGTCTGCCTGTAGATGTGGAGGGGGGTTCCCAGGCGTGAAGTGCTCATTGCTGTAGGTGATCAGAGGTGTGAGCGGGTGCACATGGTGAGGGTGCTGTACCACGGGGACCTTATTAGACTAGCAAGAAACAGAAAAAGCGAGGGAAGGGGGTGGGAAAAAGAACAAGAAGAAGAGGCTGTTAATATATGTTTGGGTTGGGGCAACACCGGCGCCTCTATTTCAACTACGCATTCATCACAAACCACAGGCCAATTCTCAGAACAGTGAGGTTTGTAATTAAAAACAGTTTACATTGATTCAAACAGTCACTGGATCCGCGCAGTGCTTGATTTCATTATGTTTCTCTGACCCAAACAGAATCACGTTTACAACCACAGAAACCACCTAATGAACCAAATGACAGTCAATCTAAGCACACTCCCTCCTTTTTCTCTGGGTTACCCACATCTCATTCCTGCACCCCTTCCTCTTCCTTCAGGGTCTGCTTTTGGAAAGGGTTTGCATTATAAAAGATAAGAGAGGAGGGGTGGGAGGAAAGAGAGAAAATCCATTTCTGCATTTTGGTCAAATTGGTTTTAGCTATGTAATCTGCTCTTTGTGTTCTTAAGTGGCACAGGCCCCATTTTCAATTACCCAAGATTACAGCCGAGCTGAGAGGTGCTGAGGCATAGCCTGGCATTAGTGTATTCCCAGTACACACGACCTAACCAGATTACTCCCGTGCCATAGATTTGACGGGCCACACGTGGGCTGGGATTTGCTACCGTAGACACAAACTGATATGAAACCGTCGTTTAAATGCATGCAGGTTTTGACCCGTCTGCTCATTTGACAGCTGTGCATGTCCTGAAGCACATTTGATATGGAAAGGGCATGCTGTCTTTACTTAAAACATGCCAAATTAAATCCAGCACTCGAGATGCTGTTAAAAAAACAATGGTGTTGAATGTCAGAAGTCATCCTTTTGTCAGGACTAAAATATCTGAGCTTTTAGAACTAGAGAGACACTAGGGCCCAGGTCTGAGAGGTTGAAGTGTTCATCCAGGGCCTCTAAACTTGCAGAAAGAGGCACAGAGAGAGGCCACTTTCAGCATCGGGGGGCGTTCCGCTCTGCCATATTCCCAATGAAAGATTAATGAACTGAACAGAGCTGCTTGGGGAAAGAAAGGGGGCTCTGGGGATGTTTTCGGGGCCCCCGAGAGCAGAAAACAGTGTGGAGACAGAAAGAGAAATGAGAAAAGGAAAAAACGCAAGGCCATGGAGCAAACCAACGCAAGGAGAGATAACATAAAAATACATTCATAGAAAAAAAGACCTGTCATCAGAAAAACAGACGGGGATGATGACAGCTGCCAAACACAGCTGACGAGTTTGCCATTAAGGAAACGGTGCTGCACTCCCCTCCACCCCATAACCTCCCCCTCAGTAATGATGTGAAAGAATGTTGTCAATTCTCCTTGCGCTGAAAGGCTTTAGTAGCCATTTAAATGAGTTCTTTTGTCCAGGGCCTCTCCATTGAGGGACAGCTCCAAATGGCTGTCCACTGCGGCCACATTCACCCAGAGACAAGCCAAATGATTTACATCACAGTCACTGGGCCTAACAGAACCCCTTTCAAATGCCACACATCTCCACGAATAATAGCTGGGCATCCCATTTATTTGGCTTCTGGGGAACGCAGCACGCTATCAAGGCTTGCTACAGTAGCTTTCTCTACCTGAACAGATCAGCAAGATCCTGAGAAGAGGAAACAAAAAAGAGGTAGACTGGAATAGCCGGGAATGGCAATCACTTTAACTTTTGTCGTTCACATTGGGAGAAAAGTGTCTGCTAAATGGCAAGTACAAAACACCGATCTGCATTTAAGCCTTATTTGAAAACATTCAAGCATGTTTCTTTTTTGTCTTCTGGACAAGATATACACACACAGCAGGACAAAAATAACATGATGCAATGGATAATCACCATACCAAAACACTTCAGAGTACTATTCAAGTCCATTAAGTCTTCAGTCTTAAAAAAAGCTGCACAATAAATCTGGCTCTATTGACCTCGTTGCTATTGTACGACGGCTTTAGCCTGTTCCTCCAGACATGGCTAATTGTCTCTAGCAGCTCAGGGGAGAGAGGAAGACCACCTACATATGTGCCCATGCATACAACCACATACTGTCGGACGCTAACAATCGCAGAATAAGTGTTATTTAAAACCCTACTTCTAAACAACTCATTGAGTTTGGAGACTGACACATGGAGGTCCAGCGAGACGCACAATAAACCCACACAAGACACACAAAGAAAATATGTGGGCGTCCTTTCTTCCCTATTATGTGCAAAGAAAGCGGGCTACTTCCTGTTTAATCGTCTGCCAATACCTCCCACCACTAACATCACGACTAGATAGAGGAAGAAAGGCTGAAGGACTGATGCGCATAACCAGGTAAATAGCATTAATAATAAAAAAGCAAACAAGATCTGGAGATATCCTGAGAAAACAAGCAAGTGACGCTTTGTAGATGTGTTTGGATGAAGTAAATAAAAAATACATATATATTTATAATGCACGTCAACAAGTCTGTCAGTACTCCCACAGAGCGTGAGTAAATCTGTAGACATGCGTTCCCTCCTCCAAACTAATAAGATTGACAGTTTCTGTTTGGGGTCACGACCCCTAGTGGAGGTCTCACAAAAGCCTGGCCTGTTTTAACAGAGAGGCCTGTTTGTCTTAGAAGTGCATGTCACACTCGTTTCGATGCAGCGTCTATCAGATCCTGTCTTTCACTCTTTCATTCAGAAACAAGGTAATGAGCACACACACTTGCTTAGATGCATCTTCAAACAGTTTTCATTTCATTTCAAAATAGGGCTGGGCCGAAAAACGATATTATATCAAATCGTGATAAAATGTATGTCAATAACAATAATTGATCAAAGAGCCAATCACACAGCAGAAATGTGCAACAGTGGGAATTTAAAAGTGTGTTGATATTAGAGATGTATCAAATTTTCTGCCCTCAAATTTACGCCATTTAATGGACCCTTGAATTTGAATCATGGCTTCAGTAAATGTTAGGGTACCCATTTAAATCTGGAAGCATTAACAAATTGTATTGAAATATATATCGTTATCGTTTAATATGGAAAATAATTATCGAGGTTGCATTTTTGCCATATCGCCCAGCCCTATTTCAAAACAATTTATGTTCACAAAATCAACATTAGAAGAATAAAACATCACACATATTTTGAGCAACAAATTCACATGATTTTTTAATTATTAACAGCAATATGCAATCATTTTATTAATAAAACAATTTTCTAATTGTTTAAATAATATTACTACCATTAATTAGATAATAATTACAAAGAGGTCATATAATAACAAATTAATGGAAAAGAAAGGAAGTCCTGGATAATCTATTTAGAAATATTTCATAGAAATTAAAAGTTATTTTAAAATGTTTACATGAAATGTTTAAAATAAAAAAAAATGTTTAGATAACGATAATGAATGTAATACATTTATAATAATCTGAATTAAATAATTAACTACAATAAAAAAATATATATATAAAAAAATATATATATATATATTAATTGTTTATTAATATATACATTAAATTACAATTACAATGTATTTATACCTAGCATTAAATCTTTAATCAATACCGTTCATAAGCTTGAAGGGGAATTATCGATATTTGCTCAAGCTGTTGGAGGCCTGTGGAAATGGTTCAAGGGGGGGGAAGAGGAAGACAGAGGGCCGGACAGCAGCAGGAAAAAGCTGTTGGCGCTGCATTTCCGCTTGGTGGCACCTTGCAGAGCAATTTAAAGACAAAATGTGAAGGTGGCGACCTTGTGGCCCCTGAGGGCCCGAGTGCCTCTCTCCGCTTTACGGTATGATATGATGAGTTGTCACTGGAGCTTGTGGGCTCTAATGAGCTGTAGTGGGGCAGGGGTGGGGGAAACACAGGGGGTGTGACATCCTCATGATGGATAGAGGGGCTCTCAGGCCTGCGAAATTCCAGAGCAAGCTAAAAAAAACGAAAAAAAAAACGCTGCCAAGGACTTGAACTCGAGAAGTGTACGTGCCAATGGCTCTCATCCAAGCACAGTGGACACAATGCAGAAAACATCCACGCTTGTTTATGTATGGAAATGTCGAAACGAGCAAGAAATAGATCCACGCAAGCTGTTCGTAAAGAAGAAAAAGGCTTAAAATGAGACAGACGAACTTCAAAAGAATGTGGAACTATGATGATGTCACCGTCACTATAACAACCCTCATCCGCCCACTGCTCACACACACACACACACACACACACACACACACACACACACAAATACATACAAACAAAACAAATGCCTAACTATGACTTTCTACAACATCTATCAAAATATAAATAGCAGCTTCCCTCCTCTGTTCTCAACGCTGAAGAATGTTGTGCCAATTTTCCACTTCCTTCATAGAAAAACAAATACGATATGAAATATTCAGATCTAATAGGGAGCCAAAAATTAAGACAAATAAATCAACACTGAATCTCACTAATTTGAAATCAGGATTATTTACACAATAACATGCACTTAATATTGAAGAAAATGCAAGAATACATTTTCTGTCAAGATAATTAAAGATTAAATGACATGACAATAGTCAACTTTAACCACACATAACACATATTCTGACTCTCTTTTAAACAACCACAACTTCAGATGCATTTTAAAAAACTTGATGAAATGTAATAGCCATTAATCTACCTCTTAGTACTGAAACAAACACACACACATACAAAATCAACCCTCTCAAACATAAACAGTGAATCCTTCAGTGCCCCAAAAACATGAATCAATTGAGCCAAAACAGAAGGAAGACTTTAAAAAGGCCACAGTGTGAAAACACTGAACTTACCCAGGCATTGAGACTGAGTTGCCAGCAGCCAACCTGCTGTAGGAGCGACAGCCCAGAGGCCAGAGCTCCAGTCTTTCCTTCCCTCTCCTCCAGCCCCAGTGAAAGGCCTTCTCTCGGGTACATGAGCACCGCCGCAACCCTCCCCTGTCCTCCACCTTTCACTCCCGCCAACGAATAAGAGTATTTCTCCTTTCTTCCCTCTCGTCGTCTTGTTCTTTTTCAACCTTAGCTTCTTTCCCAAAACTGCTATTGTGTTTGAGCGGGCGCATGTGTGTGTCCCTCACCAAAGGGGTCGCACACACAGAAGTTCAGGCGCACACCATTGTTCTGCTTTTTTTGTGTGTGTGTTTGTGTGTGTGTGTGGATCACAAGGAGAGCTGCGTCTTAGGACGTCCGGCAAGGCCTGTCCTCCGCCGGCGGATAATCATTCATCTCTCCGTCTCTGTTTTTTTTTTCTTCTGTGGTCAGTCGGTCCAAGTGATACGTTTTTTAAAAAAGATGAAGAGAAATCTCACTTATCAGAGTTGCCGAAATGTCTTCCCACAAGCAAAAGAAACATGAAAAACACTAGGAAAAAAAAAGGCTTATTATGGTTGTGCATGTGTCTGTCCAAGTTTGTGTGTGTGAGTGTGTGTGTGTGTGTGTGTGTGTGTTTGTGTGGGTTCTGCAGTGCCTCCAGGATGCCCAAAGACGAACTAGCAGCTTGAAAAGCCTTGGCTACAACAAGGTAAAGCGAGCAAGGCAAGGGAAGGAGACAGAAAGAGAGAGAGAGAAAGAGAGAGAGAGAGAAAAGACAAGAGAAAACAACATCCACAAAGGGAGGGCAAGATCAGCAAAGTGTGGCAAGCAGTCACTTAGCTGTGTGATTCTGACAGTCCCCTCTCTAAGCCCACCATCCGGGGGAGGACGGAGGAAAAGGGGGAGAAAGGTATTTGTCTCTGTTTTGACATGGACGTGACATCAATGTGGGGTCTTGTTTCTATTGTTTTATTCTATTTTATAGGGAATCAAGAAGATCCTGGATTTAAGTCTTCACGGCCTTGCCCTGACAAAGCTACAAAGGCCTTTGGTGCACCTCTCTTTCAATTTATCTTTTTTTGTTTCTGTTTTTTTTTTCATTTTATTTTAATTTCTGCACAACAAAATCAAGAATGTAAAACAGAAATGGAAACAAAGTTCACTCTAATTATTACTAAATAACTAGGGAAAATCTGATCAAACTACATGTTCTAACACAACCTATTTTTTCTTGTTTAATTTTAAAGGCATTTTTCAAAGCAACAACAAAAAACATTTGAATTAAAAACTTTAAAAAATGTCCAGAAATCAAAACCAATTAATATTAAATGTATGTTTAATTTTGAACAATAAAATTGTCCTAATCCATTTGAGAAAAAAACTAAACAAATTTACCTCCATTTTTATGAAAGCAAGGAATTACACATGCTGCTTTTTCAGCGCTTCAATTTTTCCTCTCTCCTTACCATTTTTTTCCCTGGCTGCTGTGCTTCGGCCCTAAATGCCAAAACAAAACCCTGGGAATGTCCTCTACAAGACTCGCACAAAAGCCAGCCTGACAAGTAAAAGAGCCCCGGCAACGTGGCAGCTAATTGCCTCCCCTCCCTCTATTCAGTCGGGCCGCCACGCTCCCACGGCCCCCCTCAGCCACACGTGCAATTTCTTAAGTAAACTAGCAGTTCGGCCGCCGCTGACCGACAGCCGGCACAATGACGACAACCCAAACGCACAAATAATAAATCAACATTCATGGTAAGAGGCTAAATTTAGTCATTTTTACCATTTGTAAATTAAATAAAATACTGTGTAAAAAAATTCCAATTGAATAAAGTATAAACATAAATTAAAATGATTCATATAATCTGTGCATTTATTTTGATGTGAAATTGAATTAAGAAAAATAATTTGCAAAATGTCTCAGCAAATTATATTCTTATTTTAAAAATGAACCAATTTAATCAGTGGATTTTTTTTGATGCCAAATTAAATTACACAAATAAATTAGAAATTTCAATTGACCATGATACAAAATAGATAGAAATTGATTGAAATTGGTGACTGAAGGGTCATTTATAAACAGATTTAACAAATACATTTAGAAATATTTTAGAATGAAAAATGTGTATTCATAATGCTAACTAATTATAAATGAAATAATATAATTAGCTTAACAAAAGCTGATGGACAATTGTAAATAAAATGTGTCATTTGTTTTAATATTGCAACATTTATTTATCACCAGTTAATTTAAACGTGCTTCTAATTTCAGTCCTAAAAGAATCTTAAATGAAACTTGATCAAACATTACATTATAATTGAAAGAGCAATTTAAATTTGTAAAACATTTATATATTTCCTGGCTTCACAAAAAAAGAAAAGAAATAAACCTATGAGAGACTGTCAGACAATGCAATCAAACCCAACAGCCTTTCATTATCAAATAGTGTCAAGCTGTCACTTAACAACTTAAGTGATATAAATTGCAAAATGTCAGGCACATTCACACACACACACTCACAAAAAAAATAATAATCCAAAAGTAGCTGCCAAAAAATAATAAAAGCCCTCAACAAATTCAACTGGAAATAAGAAGAATAATGTGACATGAAAATTTGAAATCTTACCATTTAAATAGGCTCTATATGGAATAGGGTCCTGATGCTGCTCGGTTCCTGGTTAAAACAAGCATGCTGGCACTCGCCGTAGCGCTTTGACTACAACAAGATGCACATCACTATGTCATCCACTAATCCACTGGAGGGCAGCACCACATCTACAGCAGCCCTCCAGCTCTGATTGCCTGAGCCGATAACGCAAAATACCCAGAGACGCCAGGCGCTCTTCCCCAACCTACAGCCCGAGTGTTACCGACCAGCCGGCCGGTTGGCGCAAGGTCCAAGGAGCCCAGACTGGATGCTCTCCTTCAGCCATTCAACAAAATACGGTGGTTAGTCCTTTGGAAAGAAAAAGAGCCCCCTCTCTCTCTCTCTCTCTCTCTCTCTCTCCTTCCCCTGCTCATCTTCATATCCTCTTTATTAAGCTCTTTTGAGTCCATCTCTTATTTTTTTTTGATAAGTTGAAAGGACAACAAAAAAAGGGAAGAAAGAGCGCAACACTTTCCGTTCCCTCTCCTCTTTGCGCGGCTTGGCAAACATAAAGGTACTCGAGGCTCTTCTATAGGAGTTGCCCTAACTTGGCTAAACTCAAGCAGCAGGGTGTCCCTCGTCATGTCAGTAATCCCAATGCCACGCTCCATTCACAGCGCCGGCGAAAATAAAACGCAAAAATAAAAAAAAGTGCAGAAGGAGCCAAAGAGCGAGTAATCCGATCTGACCAGGGGAGACTATTACCGGCCGCCACCACTCCACTCAACCCCGCGGTCCTGACTGTCGCACCCCGCAACAACAAAAAAATTGATGTGGAAAAACAAGCGACGACAAATGCATGAAAGCCGATGGGGAAAAAAAAAATTAAAAGACGGCTGTGACATTTATAAATTAAAGAGGTCTGTACTTGGCAGGGCGCTGAGCTTTTCGACATGCAAGAGCATCTTTGGAGACGTCACAGCGGAAAAAAAGAAGTGCCCGAATTTAAAAGTGCACACAAATAAAAGCCAAATTAAATGCTAAAACTGAACAAAAGTCCTTTTCTGCAAGACGAGCAAGGGGAAAATTAAGCATGGCCAACTGATGGCTTGAAGTGAGGTAGCCCACTCTTAAAGCCGTGATCCGACCATACACCAAACCACCGCTGTGAGCCTTTAAACCATAGCAGAAAAAAATCACTATTGATCTTCAAATGGCGATAATTGAAAAGATCAAAAAGATTAAACAAAACGGAGAATGTGCTGACTTACCATGTTATGCTCCTCTTTCTGATGCAACTTTTTGTTTTTAAAAAAAAAAAAAAAGAAGAGGAAAAAGAAAAAATATTTGCTCAAAGATGCAGCATCGGAGGTGTCAAATTTGTGTGGCACCCTCTTGATCGTATTACTTCTGCAGTCCTGGCTTCCAATGCGTCTGAACTTTTTTCCTTTTCTCTTTTATTTTGTTTGTGGTACCTAGCCCCCTTTTTTCGCTTAAGACTTTAAAGCTCTTCAGCTCAGTAAACCAGCACAAATTATCTTGCCACCTTGCGCAGCTCTGATGCTTTGGCCGCTAACTTTGGAAAGCCCTTTACTACCGCATCAAAATTAGCATTGTCAAAGCAGTTAATGAATATTAATATTGTATTTGTCATTGGAGCTGGCCCGTTGCTGAACTCCAAGTCATCCATCAGGGACGAGATTAAGCACACAATTATTTCTGACTGACAGGGACCAAATCTTCAAGATTTTTTTTTTCCCAACAATTTAAAGAATAAGACACAATATCATCTTAAGGTGCCTCCCAGGGACAAGAGACCAGATTAAGACACTTTTAATGAAGCAAGATTTCCTGCGCATGCAATCAGCAAAAAATAAAAAATAATAATAAAATAGATGGAGAGATTCGTAATTTCTATTTTTTTAACAAGAAGCAATTAAACAGAAACAAATTCTATGCAAAGCTTCAAATTGAAATTGAAAAAAACCTTTCCTTTTCTTATTTTTAAAATGCATTGTAAGCATCACACAACGCCAGAAAAACCCCAAGTAACTGGAAGATCGCAGTTTAAAACAGAAATACCAGGTCATCATTATTATTATAATTTAACAGCATGTTCTGCCGCTCTCCGCGGTGCAGAGCCGGCTGCTCTAGACCACACAGACAGCTCGCATTTTTCACAGCTAAATCACAGCAGCGCATTCAAATATCAGCAATAAAATAAGACACACACAAAAAGTGCACCAACAAATATTAAGACAAGAACATCAGCACAATATTAAAAATAGCACAATAACAGAACAATTCTATTAAATGTTTTATAACCATCTCATGACTTTTTTAAATCAAATAATTTGACGAAGACCATTCTTACCTTCTTTTATCAAAAAGATTATAACACAGCATTTAAAGCAAACCATTTCTTATTGTATTGTCCATACGCAACACATCCATGTATTAAACCGCAGCGACAAAAATAAATATGTTCTCTACGATCAGGAGGAAATTGTGAAAATCTTTTTTTTCTGCCCACACTCGGCTTTACAATAACAGACACAACATTAACAAAAAAAAAACTAAACAATGTCTTAATCTAGGATCATTCCACAGTCACGTTCTTTTCTTCTCCTATATTGTTAAAAATAACAGAATAAAAAGCGTATCGATAAGGGCTGTAAAATGACAGATGCGAGCGTACAAATTCTGTCGGGCCAGTGATTCAGTGTGGGTTCGGGTCAAGCCGTGGTGCGGCAGGCTACCGCTGACCATCGGTCAGTCCTCTAATACCATTAGCAACCCTTAGATGAACATTTTAAATTGGGCTTTTGTTCTGGATTGCTGCTCCGACCCCTCAAGCCAAGGGTGGTCTATACATCCACGTTTTTCTACAAAAAAATAAGAAAAGCCGCTTAAAAAACCATTTGAATTTTTTTGCCGTTTTCCTTTAACACTAAAACGCAGCCGCGTTTGTGATCTGTGCATTATTTTTCCTCTTTTAATTCTACTTCTAATTTAAACATTTGTCTACTAAATTATTTATCAATATAAATGTGAAGTGGGTCATTTTAATTTCTTGAAAGTTATTTGTATTTATTCTTATATGACAGAGTGTCTTAAATATCAAATCCTCACAGCAGTGCAACAGTTAAAATTGTACATGTTTATTGAAACACAATTTATAATTGCTAAATATATATTAGGTTTACAAAATTTGTTTAATAGAGAGCAAATGTGATCAATTCAAAACGACTTTAAGATCAGCTTCTTGATCAGTTTCAAATATAAAATGATCAATATAAAAATGAAGTGACAAACTAGGAACAATTATAATTATTTCAAGCGAAAAACAAAATGAAAAATTAATATCTCAACTGTTTTATTCTCAACACACACACACACAAAAACGAGAACACATTTTTGAACTATCCAACACAATATATACAAAATCAAAATACACAAGGCAGTGGTGCAGAGATAAAAAAATGCAGCACTTGAAAATGCGATGTTTGCATGAATCAATGTCAAGTACAGAAGAACGGACGGAGATGAAAAGCCGCCGTGTCTTAATGTGCATCGAGAGAGAGGGAGAAGAAGGTGCGAAGCGTCTGTGTGCGTGTATGTGTGTGAGCGAGGAAGAAGAGCGGCAAGACGAGGAGAGGGAGCCGCTGTGAGCCCGAGAGTGCCGACCCAGCACGATCACATCAGCACTGGTATCAAATTAACTCTCAGACTTTGAAACTTATTGATCTGCTATTAAGACACTGGTGAACTTGATGAAGTGAGTGCTGTAGGTGACGCGGTGGCTTCAAAGTCTCGCACAAGCCACATAAAACAACCTGCTTTGATCAAAGCAAGGGTGCGAGCTTCAGAGGAACCCCCAGTTCCACTCGTCGCCGATCCGCTTATACGGACCCCCAGTCCAGTGTGATCCTCAACCCCCGTCTCCTCCAGAACAACCGCCACTATATATATATATATATATATATATATATATATATATATATATATACGATCCCCACAAACCGCTGCAACATGCACAGAAGTTATGACATGGGTCAACAACAAATAAAAACAAGTCTCACAGTCGCCTCGGAACATAAAGACACACATAAATCTGCATTGAATTACAATACAATAGTCTGTTTAGAGATTAAATCCCAATACTGAAGAAGAGGAGAGTATTAACCATGTTAAAAATGCACCGATAACAGCATCATTGTCTAATAAAATATGATCCCTTTTGGCAAATCTTCACATCTCACACGCACTCTCTGCTGATCACCGCTATGTTCATGCCACTGGGTGGAGATAGCAGTTAATATTACCATTTCACTTGATAACCATTAGCCGGCATTGACAAATAAGGTAGGGGGAAAAAAAAAGATCCTTTTAGTGGACCAAAATATAATGCTTTCAAATTTCACGCTAGACAGCAGCCTGTATTTTATCTCCTTTCTTTCTATTTGGGAAATGTCTTACTAAATATAGAGGTTTTTTTAAGATAAAAAAAAAGAAAAGCACACAAGTTTCTGACCTAGAGGGTTTGCCTAAAATAAATATGAAATATTAACAAGTAAATGAATCGCGGGAAGGACAGAGTTTGTACTCCAAATCTCAAGAGAAGCGTGCCTTGGCTCCGAGTGTTAGCGCTAAGCTGTGTCTGTGTAATTAAAAGCGTAAACAGATGACAAATAGGAGATATTTAAACATTTGCTGCGTGTTTCTCTTTCCTTCTCCGTGCTAATTTATTTAGTTAAGGCAGAAATCAAAGAGGGGGTGTTAAGCACTTCAGCGGGAGATGACAGTAGGTTTAAACACGGCTCAGGAACATGACAGCTTGCATGGAGCAGTATGAAAATCCTGACAATTGGTTTGATGGCTCCTGTTTGCGATGTTTCACTTTAATAAAAATGTGTGTGTGTATTTAAAAAAAGATAAACAGAGCAAGTTAAATGAAAACCAGAATAAAAAAAAAAACTAGACAGCGTTAAATGAGGTGTACACTTAATATGAATGATAAAATGCATGCTGAAAATGTGCTGCTATTTCTCATTCACTTCTGTTATTCTCTCGTCTTGAACCAATGTCAAAGCACAGCCTTATTGCACAAAAAAATGAAAAGAAAAACACAATAAGAAATTCAGAGCGAGAAATGCCTACGGCGCACATATCATTTTTAACCCACTTGCAATATCTAACTAAAAGTTATCACTTCCATTGTGACAAAAAGAAAAAATACATAAGGGGTGATGATGGGTGGAAAGAGAGGCGAGAGCAAAAGAAGGAGAAAGAGAAGAAGAAGAGGAGGGAAAAAAGAGCCCTGTGCCACAAGCATATATAAGAGAACTTTCACCAATTAGTGAGGAGAAACAGGAGAGGGAGCTGCCGCAGAGATGGTGCTCAAAGAGCCAGGCCTTGCGGCGAAGCTGTCATGTCGGCTGGATTGATCAACAGGCCTGCTATTTCTAATGGCATGTTGTCATGAAGCTGCAGCCATGGGGAGCCACCTGCCTCACTCCTTGTAGACAGCAAAATGTGTGTGTGTGTGTGTGTGTGTGTGTGTGTGTGTGTGTGTGTGTGTAGCAGAAAAGAGAGAGGGGCTTATGGTGTTTGTGTCTGTCGTGGGGGTGGGGGGATTCCAACACCATACTTTTACTTCAACTAACAATTTGAGAAAAAACTCCATACCTCCTCCCTGTTACTCCTCGACACCCTCCCTATCCCTCAGCTGTTGATATGACAGGTGCACTATTGCTCTTTTCTTAGCACCCAGACTGCAACACAAAGCCCCGGCAATACGGCCAGCGATTGGCAACAATAGATTTAACGCTACTGTTTTAGTGTGGAAAATAGATATGAGCTTCCGAAAGGTTGCTTTCCAGATTAATATGTTTGATAATGCGACGGCAAGCTAGATGAGCTAAATTATCAAATCGTTAAAACAGCTAGCTAACGCCTAAATTAGATCAAAAATGCTTTCGCAAAATGAGCAAGGATGTTTCGTGCTTGTGTGGTCATAAACAAGTAACCGTCCTTCATTTCGACTCTCCACAGGCACAGAAGTGCTGCCTCGCTAACGATGAAAAGTCAAATAAAAGTTACAGAACTTTCGAGTTCAAGGTAGCGCTAGCCATTTTGAGTGTATGTCACGTACAGGTAACCTTTTTATCGGGTCCGCCTCTGGTCTCATCAGTCGATGAAATTCTCTGCCCGCGGCGGTGGCTTAGCCAAGGGACACCAACCAATAGAAAAATATTTCATTGTGTTAGCATTTCAAATGCCGAGTGGAGCGCGGGGGGTGAGGAGGGCTGGGAGAAGCGCTAACCGATCATTGCCAGCGGAATTAATTGGCTATTCCGAGAATAATGTCCCTTACTGTGGGTCCTTGGAGGGCTGAACACTAGCAGAGTCTACGATTTTTTTTTTTTTGTTCGGTGTCTTCAAAAAAGGACCGCTTGGGGGTACTGGCTGCATTAGGGTTTTAGCTCATTCCCCTAAAGGGCGGGGGGAAAAAATAATCAGAGCCAGTGAACCGAACTCGGCTAATCCGCACCCTAATTAAAAGCACAGAACCCCATTACACCTAGCCATATTGGCAATTGGCGAAAAACTATTTTCCAAACACTAAAACTGAAATTACAAGAAGGTACTTTCGTAATTTGCTGCGCACAGACGAAATTCCACTGATAAACAAAAAAAACTTGGAAACGAGCACGCAAATGTTGCGAACAATGGATTTCATTCGGCTTGCGGCCAGCGTTCGATAAATGGCTAAAGATGGAGCGACCGTGGTGGTGCTTCAATCCTTTTATTCAAGGGGATTTGAATTTAAGCTCTTTTCCACATCAGCCAAGCATATGCGTTGACCCTAACTGATATCAGTGCATCTCTAAGACATATCTTTATCTAACCTTTTTTAAAGCCCTATGCCTTTTCAAACTCAAAACAGCATTAAGAATAAGCATTGTCTGGAGTGGGAGGGTATCCCTGGGAGACGGTTGTTTCGAATTGTTGGGCCTGGTTCGAGGCTGGAGCCTTCAGGATACACAGCTACTTATGCACACCAGTCAGATGCTCTGAGTGCAAAGAGATAAACAGAACCAACCGCAAAAGAAGAAAACATTATGGAGAAAGAATAGCTGTCCCGAATGTTCTATCTTTCCACACCGGGCTTTGGCGGGTGTCGATTTCACCCCATCCGAAGATGTATGGGCGATGCAGCAAGGCCCTATTATACGCTTTTCCTTTGCTCATTGTGAATTCCGTCAACGAAGTCAATCTTATTAACTTCCGCGCTGGTTCACACATGACATTTTCTTCAATTTTCTAGCCGACATCAAAAACATCAATTAGCAGCTCGAAAATAGGAAGGAGCGAATGACAGAGTACGATAACACAGACTTATTTGAAGCTAAGAGTAAATCTATTCTCCAGTTTCTGAATGTGTTCATTACAATTTTCAAAGAAGACCTCCAAATAGCAAAGAAATTAAATTTATCTCCCAGAAATGTCCAGATTTTTTTGTTGTAATCCTGTGTCTGCTTTCCACCGGGCAACACAAAAGCATAATGGCACTGCATCTCACTCTGCCTATGGATCACAATGCAAAAAGAATGACTACTGCATCAACATTTATCATTTACTTTAAATATACACACTATTAATGTAATTAACACACACACGCACGATTGCAAGATATGCAATGCTAAATCTGGATTACAGTTCACCAGGAGCTACAGATTTGTATTTAATCACTGTATTTATATGGAATTCATTCGATTTATGCAATAAAAAAGTTTTTATTACTTACAATTTTTGTCTTTGTTTTTAGCCCAAATATCTACATTTCAAAGCAAAAACACGATTATTTAACTAACCCCACTGGCAGATAATTTAGCTTGATTTAAGGAAAAACTACTTTTGCCTTATTTTGTCTAAATCTTAAAACAAACAACATTTTTAGTTGATTTAATATTTTTTTTTAGATATTTGGACTAGAAATGAGAGAAAGCAAAGTAAGAAAATCATTTTTGTATCGTGATTATTCAAGTTCTGTTTCTGAATACTGTTGGACACCCCAGAAAACTATCAAATAGTGCTATTCAACTTTCAAGCAGAAAAATAAAATATTGCAATATCAGATTTTTCCAATATCGTGCAGCCCTATATATATACAGTTAAAGTCAAAATTATTAAACCCCCTGAATTATAAGCCCCCCTGAGTTATTAGCCCCTCTGTTTATTTTTTTCCCCATTTCTGTTTAACAGAAAGAAGATTTTTTTTCAACACATTTCTAAACATAATAGTTTTAATAACTCATTTGTAATAAATTATTTATTTTATCTTTGCCATGATGACAGTAAATAATATTTTACTAGATATTTTTCAAGACATTTTTTCAAGACACTTCTATACAGCTTAAAGTGACATTTAAAGGCCTAAGTAGATTAATTAGGTTAACTAGGCAGGTTAGGGTAATTAGGCAAGTTATTGTATAACGATGGTTTGTTCTGTAGACTATC
>CAIGQZ010001474.1:2339382-2351233 GCA_903798205.1 Danio tinwini | reverse complement strand
AAAAAAAAAACATTTTAATGTCAATATTATTAGCCCCTTTAAGCTATATTTTTTATTTATATTTTTTAGTTGTCTCCAAAACAAACAATCGTTATACAATGACTTGCCTAAGTACCCTAACCTGTATAGTTAACCCACAGTTAAGCCTTTAAATTGCTCTTAAGGCTGAATACTAGCATCTTGAAAAAATATCTAGTCAAATATTATGTGCTGTCATTATGGCAACGATAAAAGAAATCAGTTATTAGAAATGAGTTATTAAAACAATTATTTTTAGAAATGTGTTAAAAAAATATTTCCATTAAACAGAAAACGGGGGGAAAAATTAACAGGGACTAATAATTCAGGGGGGCTAATAATTCTGACTTCAATTTCAACTGTACATATAATGATTTGTGTACACTTTCTCATGAGTAGTTATACTAAACTTGAACTTCTACAATAAGTAGCATGTACAGTAGCTTCAAATTTCAAAAGTATCTTCCCCAACACTGCTAGAGACTAGTCTTAAGAACGACAAGTATTTCAGCACCTGGCAAGCATGGCACACATCATCAACACCCTCCTTAAATGTTCCTGGCAGGCTCTGTTTAACCACAGAGGGCTGAACTGGGTTCACCGGTGGGTGATTTCTCCAGCAGAGTGACTACATGCGAAAAGTCAATGTGTGAATCATTTTTAGACCTGTGTGCTCTTGTTCTGCTGGCTGACGGCAGAAGAAGAATATAATCCTTGTCCTTTAGCAACAGTGGCGCGCGGCAAGTTGAAACTCATCGAGCGACACAAACAAACACTCTCTGGGCTCATGCTACACATTATTACACATGCATACGCGCACATGGCAAGATGGCGGAACGTTGTGGCAAATGCAGCATGTCGGCCTCCAGACCCTGCAGTTTGTTTAGTAACACTTGAGCTTATGACGCCCGAAGGGTGCAATTAAGTCCAATTACAGTCTGTGGTTTTTATTAAGAGCTACAAGCTGGCCAGGCTGCGGGGCCAGTGAGCCGAGCACACACACACACACACACATACACATGCACACACGCACAGGGAAGTCGACTTGAGCGCTGCTAAAGCAAACCAATTCAGACACCATAAAAGGAATAAATTATGACTTACTGTGTAAGTACAACAAAGGTGATAGAAGGAGATCATTACATACTGTACAATAACCAGAAGAATAGAATATATAACAAATGAGAGAGGAATGGTGTAGAGGATTATTGCCAATGAAAAGGTAATGAGTAGAAAATAGTTTCAAAGTTTTGCAATATTATAAGCGATCAAATCTTAAAATCAGTTTGGAGAGCTAAATTAATTCATTATATTATTATAAATTATAGTGGTCCAGATATTTTAAATATAACCTAGGGCTGGGCCAATAAAAATGTTATATTGAAAATATTTCGTTATATTTCATAACAAAATTTCCGTCAAAAACAATAAGCTCAAAACATTTTACTCTGTATTAACCCAAGAGCCAATAACCCAGCAGAAACGTGCAACAATGGGGATTTAAAAGTGTGTTGATAATAGGGCTGGACAATACTGGACTTTTCTGCTTAATTTTTCTGCGATATACAGTAAATTGCAATATGAATATTTTTATAAGTTTTTAAACCAAATATCTAAAAATGTATTAGGTAAAAATATTGTTTTGTTTTTACTTTCTGAAGTAATAAGACAACATTGAGTTTTTCCTTAAAACAAGCAAAGTAATCTGCCAAATGGGAAAAAAAAAATAATCTTGCTTTTAGTTAGAATTTTTGATATTTGGACTAGAAACAAGACAAAAATTCTAAGAAAAAAATAAATAAAACATATATATATTTTGTGTGTGTAATTTTTGCAATTTATTGTGCCAAACAAAAAAATGACAATCTTTCACTGTATTATGGTTAAACTCTACTTATCACATGCATTCTTTCTCCTGGTCAACTATAATTAAGACTCAACATTGCAGATCCAGCGATGTGACTATTGGGAATGTGCACATTGCGATAACACTGCTAAAACGATATATTGTGCAGGCCTAGTTGATAATAGAGATGTATCAAATTTTCAGCCATTGAAAATTTATTGGCCCAAAATACGTTATAACGTTTATTGGACCCTTTCTTTTTTCAGTCATTGTTGGGGTATTTTTTAAATCTGGAAGCATTAACAACTTCTATCGAAATATATACTGTTATCGTTCAATATGGAAAATAATTATCGAGACTGCATTTTTGCCTTATCGCCCAGCCCTAATATGATCTTAATTTTTTTAAAGATGATGATGCTCAGCAAGTTGCACGTGCATTGGCAATATACAATGTTATTATTGGTGTCGTTACTTAAATCAAAATCTTTATTTTTTTAAAATACATTCTAATAAATTTGTCTTTCCACTTGTATTACACATCAGATGATGCTTCAGAAGTCATTCTAATTGACGGTTCTAATTATCATCACTAATAATTCTGGTGAACATGTCAATACATCTAATTTTATTGTTATCTGCAGCTTAATATTTACAAAAAAAACTGATCATTTTCAATAATATTTTATTACTTTTTGAGTAGAATTTATATATAAAAAATATAATAATAATATAATAATTTGTACCATTATAAATGTATTTAAATGTATCACTCATTCCCTCATAAAAATGTTTACATTGGATTTGTTGAAATTAAACTAAATAAGCAAATAAAAAGTAAATATAATTAACCAACAAAAAAAACATGTGTTTGATTGACTGAAATGCTCCTTATTAGTTAATATTTGCAATAAAACATTGCTTTTCAGCTTCCCTAAACTAATGTGTTCATGGTTATTTATTCTTTATACATAATAGAGATAATAATAGAGATATTATTGAGATACTCTGACTGCATATCATTCTTAAGCGAGAGGCCCTCTTGATACCTGGACCCTCTAAAATTGGGGACAGGTCAAAAGGGTCGGATGACCTCACACACCCCGGCCATGTCGCCAGGGGAAGCCTGAGATCCCCATACAAAGAGATGGTATGAATGAAAGTAAAGCCAATAGAAGAGTTGGAGGTCACCGCATGCAGGGCTTTACTTGTGCAATGCGAGATAAGTACTCTGAACTCTCCCTCCGGCTAGAGACCGCAGGGCACAAGACCCGCTCGCTGCTGAATACGTAAATCTGATCAATATCGCGACTGAGATCCCTTCTGAAAGACAACTCAACCCCAATTCAACCAGAGAGCCAAATACACTGAAGGAAATACCCCAAATACCAATCCACTTGTTAACGGGACAGTTCAGGAAAAAAATTATGGTTTCAAATCTTCACAAGTTTGAACACAAAAAATTATCATTTGAATAATGCTGGTAATCGGCAGCCACTGTGTCTCAGTAGATACTACATTTGAGTTTGAACTTGCTTCACAACTGTGTTCTATATAATGGCAGTAGTATAAATATAATTTAGATGTAGTACACATGCAAGTTTGTCATTATCACATGACCTACTAGCTTCAGTTGTGCTACTGCACACCTATTCATAATGTCTCTTCCGTTGCATCATGGGATAATGAAGTTTCCATACTGTAGGATGGATGCCCACTTCAGAATTTCACTGGATGTAGGTAATCCGGGTACTTCTTGACTACGTTTTTTTTAAAACACACACTGAAAAACAATGATTCATTGTACTTACTAAAAGTTTTTAATAAAAGTGGTTGCAAACAATTTATTTAGGCAAAATTCAAACAAACAAATTTAATTAAGTAATGTTCTTACTTTGTTTAAATTCAGCCCATTTAAATATAAAACAGGGATCGAAATTGCGACCGCTTTGGTCGCATATGCGCCTGAAATTTTATCTATGCAAGCTCAAAATATATTTGGAAGCATTTGTGTGAGTGTATAAAATTGTTGCTGTGGGACCAGTTTTCATTGCAAAATGTTCACCGCACGCAGATTTAGGAGACATTTATGCAGAATGCATATTTGCATTTAAAAACACCAAATGCAGCACTCAGGAATAGTCTAAAACAGTTGACATGTCAAGTTTCTGCAGTAAACAAAAGCCCGCAATATGCCTTGAACTTAATGGATTGGTTAATATCAGCCGTCAATCACTCAGTCAATACCTTCCTTCACATGACAGGGAGCTACAGCCGCGAAAATGTAAAGATCTTGATACAAGAGAATGAAAATAACACTGACAGATTTAGTTTTAGAAACCACCTAAAGTTACAAATAATGACACATCTGATCAGTTAATGTTAATCTGAATGTTAATCCACCACTTTTCTAAGTCAGCTATGAAAATGACTAAAGCCATTCACTGTAAAGTCTGAGGGATGGAGTTTGCAGGTAACAGTGTTTGCCACACATTTTAAGCATGAGATGTTCTATTTAATCCTTCATTTAATCGGCACGATGTTGTCAGTCGTGCAACTGCAGCATGTACACCATCGCAAAAGGGCTTGCATTCACTACAAATAAACTAATATTGCAGCTCATTAAAAAGACTACTATTAAGATGACATATGCAAATAATAAGTTATACTGTATGTCAATATCAGACACCACCCGTGAGAACACAGCACAGTTATAATCGTTAACTCAGTTCATCTCATTCCTGTCAAGCAGGGCCAGTGAAGCGTATGCAGATTTTTTTTGTTAGTTTTCATTAGTGTTGATTTAAAATGCAATAAATCTGTTAATGTAAAACTTGTAGTAACGGTGCTCATAATGTTTGGTGGATGTGACAAAACTTGGCTGGTGCGGCTAAATTTTTTAAGTTAGGAGCACCAGTGCTACCAAGCAAACATGTTCATTTCGAGCCTTGCTTCAATAGTAGGGAAAAAAGTCTGTGGAAATCAATGGCTGCCAGTTTTCAACATTCGTGTTCTTTAAGTAAGAAACTCAAATAAGTTGATAGTTAATAAGTGAAGAATTATTGATGACAAAATGTCTTTAAATGTGATGCTATGGGTCAGTTTTTGGATACAAACACTCTTTCTAGATGCCAAAAGGTAACATTAAACTGTACTAATAATGTACATAGTCACAAAAATCATCATCATAGGGTTTATATCCAATCTCAGATAGTGACTCATTTTTTATACATTACAGTGTTTGAGATGCAGCAAGCCCAAAGTTGTGATGTCATTTGTGTGATCTGAGTAAACAGTTGTCATAAACGACTATTGAGAGAGTTGTTTTCTCAATGCCAATGAGTAGAGGCTTGAACTTAACAAGTTGATGAAAATATCAGGGGCAGATGTCACAAAGCATTCTGGGGGTTTTGGTCACGTGAGCTTGCGCCGGCGATACTTGGGCGCATGACAAGTGAGCTACAGCTGTGACGGAACAAACAACAAGCACATCCTTCGGCATTCATCAGCGCATCAAAAACCAGCCCTGTATCAATCTGTCGTTCGCAGGGAGCGCTGAGAGAGTGAAGCATTTGCCTCTTTGTGTTCCTGTTATTGGGCTGTTAGCTGATCGCTATCATCCTCCTCTTCTCCGCACTGCTCTTGGACACGTTTCAAAAAGACGGGCGTCTTTTTTTCTCCCCCCTTTCTGTAAGGAAACCATCTCCTTAATGGCTTTCAAAACAGGAAGCACAACAATAAAAGTGAAAAGTGAGAATGCTCGCTGCAGACATCTTTTTGCAGAGCGATGGCGTGCGTCGCACTCTCTGGCATATATACACAGACACACACACACACATGAACAGACAGTTGCGCTGACACACTGACCTTCAGACACTGCTAATTGTGTCTGGTGTGAATCTCTAATGTAAATAAATGTGTAACAAAAATTATTAATTCTCTTTTTAAGGATGAAGCTGTTAATAGGAAAGCTCAACATAAATGAGAATTGTAGGGCCTGATGATTTCCATGATGCAGAACATGTGAATGAAATCACATGATTCAGTTGTAAAAAATAATCATAATAATGCCACGGAATGTCACAGAACATGTCAAACTCTGGATCAGGGGTGTCCAAACTCAGTCCTGGAGGGCCGGTGTCCAACGTATTTTAGTTTTAACCCCAAATACACACACCTGAACCAGCTATATAATCTCTTTCTAGGTATACTAGAAACCTCCAGACAGGTGTGTTGAAGAAAGTTGGAGCTAAACTATGCAGGACACCGGCCCCCCAGGACAGAGTTTGGACACCTCTGCTTTGGATGGATGAATCAAAAGAAGAGCCATTCCACAAGATCTCAATGCGGATGAATGTCTAACTGACTGGACATGCTTGATTACCTATAGACCATTTTGAGGGATGTAAACAAAAACAATGGTCCCAACGTATTTCCTGTTTTACATTTTTCATTTCTATAGCTTCCGAGAATCCAAAAAGAGCCACATATTGATAAATAATGTTATGATAGCTGTTTTAACATTAAGTTATGATTGAATTGTGTCTTGCTAGAGTTATGAAATAGTCTGATAACTAGCAGGAAATGTTCATGAGCTATTGGCATCGCGCCATTGAAATGGTCTATTAGTTTTTGCCATTAGAATATAGTACACTCTAGAAAATAAAGGTACGCAAGCTGTCACTGTGGTGGTACCTTTTGGTGGTACACATTTGTGCTTAAAGGGTCCATATTGGTACCTCAAACGATTATATTAGTACCTAAAACATATAAGTGGAACACCTTTATACTTTTTAGGTACCAATATGTACCCTTGAGGTATTAATATGGACCTTTTAGGTAAAAATCTGTACCCTTTGAAAAGGTACCACCTAGAAATGGGCCAGTATACATTTCTGACGGTATGATAACCTTGGATAAATATATCATGGTTTCATGTTATCACGGTATTATGAATACTGCTCTAACATAAGTTATTTTCAAATGTCTGGGTAAAAAAAATAACACTTTATCCCCCATTGAACAAAATGCATTTTATTTTAGGAAACATTAATTTTATTTTGTAAACTTGCCAGGCTAAATAATTAAAATAAATCATTGATTTCTGCTCTTCATTAGTTTCAGAAAAAAAAAAAATACATAAATAAAACGTAGGAATGGTATAATAGAATTTTTTTGTGATTTTAAAACCTTGACTTTTCCAAACCGCGGTAAACCTTGAAACTGGTTATCATCCCATGCCTAGTACCATCCCAGTGACAGCTCACATACCTTTATGTAAGTATGAGTGTACAGAAAAAAAAAGTTTAAAATGTTTAAAAAAGCTGATTTTGAATCAGCTTTATAAAGTCCTTGGATTTATAATGAATTTACAGCAAACCTACCTATTTAACCAACCATCCTGACAAAAAATTGACTCTAGATTTAAAAACTTTTTGAAAAGTTTTTGAAAGACATCTTTTATGTTTAGCTTTTAAAAAAAAAAACAGTAATAGTATGACATTAAATATTAAAAATATTTATATTTTCAGCATCATTACTGCAGTCTTTAGCGTCACATGATCCTTTTCCATCCTGTTTAAGAAATCATTCCTATTATTGTCAATGTTGAAAACAGCCGTTCCACTGTTTAGAGAATGAATGTAAAACTATAAATGACCAGGTATCAAATTATTCATTTCTTCTCTAACAGACCACAAACTTTTGAAAGATGCCACATGTCCAGTCCAGACATCTTTACGCAATACTCCAAACAACTTGATTACAACTTCCTCTAGCTTCAACGCAATTATCCCTTACTGAGGACTTCTGACCCGAACCATCTGAAACTCCATCCCATCCGAGACCTTCAACATGCCACGAGAAGAGCTTTCAGTTCAGCGGCACAAAAAGCTGAGAGAGACAGCTACACGTACTTCCTCACAGCTGGATAAAACAAACCCTAACAGCACAACTACGCCTCACCAAAGCGCTCCGTTTTTTCATGTAGAGCCTCAAACGTATTGTGTTGTCTCTAGGTACCAGGAACCTATCTATCATTTCAGTCTAAAAACAGAATCTGCATCACCCTCTTCAGTGCGAGTGAACCCCCCCCCTCATCCCTTCAACCCCATTGAATTGATTTCTCCCAGTCGAGGCCTTTCCCAACGCGGGCCGCATCCGCAACAGTGTCATCTTTACCGCCAGTCCTCTTTTAACTGGCTTTTACTCTAGTGGCGGAATGTACAAACGATGAAGGCGGAGAGGAAGAAAGAAACAGAAAAACTGATACATGCGCTCCAAAGTTTCGTCTATTGATTTCTTTTTGATGCGCAGCCGGAAAAAAAGGGAAGGAGTTCAAAGCTGAGGAGATCTTTTTTTGATCACCACTAGAATAGCTGTGTTGGTAGTCGGCATTGGAAGCAGCGGTGCTAGACGGAAAGTGTTGCTGCGGATTCCTTTGTTCTGGCCGAAGCCCCATGGCAAGGACCCTGACCTGGTGTGGTCAGCACCGTCTTTAGCGAGGCGCAACATTAACGCATGCTGAGAGGTAATCAGAAAGAAATTCAGAGCCGTTCATTTATACGTCACCCTGCCGGACACAAAGAGAATACGTTTGGCTGCTGCACTGTGGTTAACTGCTTGCGCTCATGTAAGGAGCCATTCAGAGAGTGCGGGGAGTGCGTGCTGAAAATTGAAAATTTTATTAGGGCTTTGCAACGTATTGTTCGAGTGTCGATATTGCAATGCGTGGATCTGTGATAGTAACATGACAGGATGAGGAATGTCAAGTAGGGATCATAGACACCACATTCTGGAGAACATGTGATTGATTGTACAGTTTACCCCAAATAGAAAGCATGTTTTCGTTTATACATGTTTTTGAGGACTATTACTGTTATGTTCAGGCACAATAAAAATTGACCACATTTGTAGCTTTAACGAAAATTAAGTGTATTTAATTTATACAGTGAACAGAATACAGTGTTTTTTTTACATTTGATTAGTATTAATCCAGAGATTATTTTAATTTTTATTTCTTCTATAACAAATATATGCAAGCATAGATAAATATATGTATTTATCTATGCTTGTAAACCGTTCATTGTATTTTATGCAGATGAACTCTGTCTAAAAATAATTATTTTATCCTCCTAATAGAGCTATTGAAAGTCATTTGGTGAAATTGCTTTCACATAGTAATAATAATGACAGAAAAACTAAATATTGCAATAAAACTCTTATTTCTAATAGAGTACAGAAACATATATTAAAAATATAGCAACTTAGTGGTTAGTTTATCTCCAACCACCTCCAACTAACACCTGCTTAATAGTCTATAATAGTCTTGAACCTTGAATCATGTTTTTAATTAGGGTTGGAGCAAAACTGTGCAGAGCTGCAGCCCTTCAGGAATCCAGTTTGAGACATATGCTTTAATGGTTCTTGAATGATTGCATGCTTTCAATGACGTGAGCTGAAAATGTATTAATATAATGAATTTAGGCATTCTTAATGTTCAGCATAAATGCTACACATTGCATAAATATAGGATTATATTTAACTGTGTTTTAAAAATATTAATGGGTTTAAAGATTAAGTGAGTAAAGTGGTGTGCAATTTTGACAAACCATTTAGGCCTGTTATGGATCAATAAACATGACAGTAAAATCACCAGTAGGGGGTGGAAAGTTCCAGTCTTAATGAGTGATTCATTGAACCATTAACTGTTTAATACTCAGGTTGGTTAGCATGTGTCAGTTCACTATTAAATAGCCTACATATGACAAAAAGTAGGGCGACACGGTGGCTCAGTGGGTAGCGCTGTTGCCTCACAGCAAGAAGGTCGCTGGTTCGAGCCCTGGTTGGGTCAACTGGCATTTCTGTGTGGAGCTTGCAAGTTCTCCCCGTGTTGGCGTGGGTTTCCTCTGGGTGCTCTGGTTCCCCCCCACAGTCCAAAGAAATGTGCTGTAGGTGAATTGGGTAAGCTAAATTGCCCGTAGTGTATGTGTGTATGTCCTCTGGTCCTAATTGAGGGTTGAGTGTTGGGTTAACAACCCACCTTCTAAAAAATAGACGTTACAAAACATCAATATGGTGCTGCTAATTATCAACTTCGATATAAACGGTCCTGGGAGTAAGACAATAAGGATGAAAAAAGTAGAGGAGGCGATCATTTACAATCTAAATGTTGACTAATAATCATCGAATGCAACCCTAACAATTTTGCTGCTTAGTACCAAGTACCAAAAAACTAGTTATGATACAATAAAAATACAACATTCAAATAAACCTGAATCAGAAAGTGGAATTCTTATTTCTGTTAAAATTACATGATTTTATCCCAGCTTCTGATTGATTTGCTTGACATTGGTGTCGAGGGGATTCATAAACGACAACTGTGAGTCGAGACGCAAGACTGAATCATAGCTTCATTAGTGCAGGACAACCAATGCCACGTCTTTGACGATCCACAACATCAAAGCAGAAAGTCTAGTATGTTAAATTCTTTTCCCTGTTTTCCTTGACAAATTCAGTCACATGGGTGATACTGACCAATAGGAGCACATAACCACTTAATTAAAACCACAATTACCATGTAAACTAACAAATCAGACAATTGCAGATTTCTGTAGGCAACTTTTTGATGACAGGAACGTCATATACTGTAAAATAGGCTGGGTTCCACACAATCACTTTGTGAGCATATTCGTTTTTTAGAAATTAAAGTGGATTTACGATTAAAACAATGAAGTTTTCCCTCCAAAAAAGCCCCAAAAATGTGGCTCAATTTAAATAAGTAGTTTGAATGAACAGCAAATGTAATGTTTTGAGTGTACACTGTAAAAAAAATGCAGGGTTCCACACAATTCCTTGATGTTGTCCCAACACCAATCATTTAGGTTAACTTAATTGTTTTTTACAAATTTAAGTGGATTAAACAAAAAACAATCAAGTTGTCCACCAAAAAATAAGAATTGTGTTGATTCAGCTTATTATAAATAAGTCGTTTGAACAAGCAGAAAAAAAAATTTTTAAGCGTAGACATCACACAGTAATTGATCACAAAAAATTGTGTAATTTAAACTGGACTAAAGTCTAATAGAAAAATGAGAATGCATGTGAGAGAAAGCTGAGTGACAGTGGATGGAAAAGGGCACAAGCAGAGAGAAGAGGAAGATGGCAGTTTAGCCAACGATATGTGCAAAAGAATGAGTCAATAATAGATGGCGCTGACCGTGTGATAAACGAACAGAGCAGGGAGAGCAGGAGGAACCTGAACACCTCCTGTAGGTGCGTTCAGCTCCATGTGAAGATGCTTTGTGAAGCGTGTTTCACTGGATCCTGGCTCTCTGTGATATGCAGCTGTGTCCACTGGGGGCTACAATTAGACCATCAAACCCATTCCAGCCGGGAATCGGCACACATCTCCAGAGACTGTCCTCCAAAGAGACGGCCAACTTGTAGATCTGGGGGTGGTAGTCTTTGATGTTCCGTGCATGGCAGAAGCCTCTCTTTTTGCTGGTATTAATGGCGAGGAGATATAACAATTAAAGGAGAAGGCAGCGGGGCGGACAGACAGCACATCCCGAGCTGGAATTAGCATACTGGAAGCCCTCCAAAAGCCATCCCAGCTAATAGTAGCCGAGGATGCAAGAGGAACCAGAAGAACCAAACGTTTATAAAGGAACACCCAGCGGCGGGCTGGGTTTAATAGGGTAATTAGAATCACAGACAACTAGTTATAAAATTATAGCGCAGCCATAATATTTAGAAAACGCTCAAAATGATCTAATGTTTAAGTTTGCGGCAGGCCTCCAGACATGTGGCTGTAAGGTGGAGTGTAATGTCACTTCCTAGAGCAGAACTACGGCTACCGTTCTTTAACAAGAAGAAGACAAGAGTTTGGTACAGCTGGTCTGAATGAGAGGGGTCCGCTAACATTAGTCATGTGGTAGCAGTTTGCTTCCTTCTGGACACAAACCAGACAATGGCTGACAGAAAACA
>CAIGQZ010001474.1:2314931-2329382 GCA_903798205.1 Danio tinwini | reverse complement strand
ATGTTGCATATAATTCCTTAAACATGTCACTTATAACCATTTAGTGTGGACATGTCATGGTCAAAAGCAACTTTACAGAACTAAATAGATAAAAAAAATAAAGCATAATTGGAAACATTGCAAATCATGGAAGAGGAATTCAATATGTCTCAATGAAGTTTGGAGCGCATAAGAAGTTAAAATGCGCATCCATAAATCCATTACTTCGTTAATAGGAATAGGAAGAAATAGGTCCATAAAGTACGACTTATTACAATACGTATATGACAATAAGTTATATTATTAAATATTCAATTTTTTTATTTCCCTAATATTTCAGCCAGGATTTAATAAACTTGCAATATTGTTGAAAACACAGAATATTCAGTCCTGATATGTAAAAATATTTCAGTTCTTATGTGTCCTCAGCTTGTAAACTCGTAAACAAACAATTGTGATCAGTTCATGAGATCAGCCAAATTAGTGAGTACCGATCGAGTCATGAAATGTGATTATCATCCGATACCGATCTTTGGCCCATCGATCGGAGCATTCCTTATATTTTTACTTTGTTTCTTAAATGAAATTCTTTGTTCTAGAAACATCAAACCAGTGTAAACTAGCCAAAACAAAGCCAACAATTTAAATATTTCTATAATATATTTACAAATCATTAAGAATATTTTGGTGCATGAAATAAAAAGGAGCCATTTTTCAGACATCAATATATTCATTTTTATAAAAAAAACTGCCAATAAAATATAAATAATAAGCTACCAATGTTTAAACTTCAAAAGAGTGAAAAAATCCATATGTAGGAGAATAAACTAAATGCTTAATAAGGGAGTGCTCGTTCTTGTCTAGACCTTATTCTGTTACACTCTCATGAGATTAACGTTTGCTGCTACTAAGATTAGCTTTAGGAATTGCTGCTAAACTCCAATTTAAATCTCACAAGACTTTTCACAGAACGAGGGTTACCATCTTGACATGACCTTCATGACCCTGAGGGACTGACAAAAATAAGACAAGCACATCCCACTATGCCACAGCTTTCTCCACAGACCTAAACACAAGGCGATGAGCTAAACAATCGCTTATCCCACTGATCCTTGCACCGCTGTTGAGTTTTGGCAGACCAAGGCTACCCATGGCGCCCCCCCCTCTTTTCGAATTCCACACACTGTTTGTGTCCGTCAAGAAGGGCCGAGGCGCAATTGAGACACTCAGCGGCAGTGGCCTCATGTTGCGTCACTCCACGCCACTTCGAAACTGAAGAGTGGTGCCAGACGGGCACTCTCGTTCACCGTTTTCGCTCTTTCTCTTTCCGCCTCATGTCGACGGACAATTAGATGAAGGCCTCATCTCATCCAAAACATCCTTAACCTTGACCCACGCAAACTGAGTCCCGCACACATTTACACACACACATGGGCGAGCGTGTGCACACAAAAACACAAACCACTCCACCTCCTAACTTCTCGCTGGCAAACGTTCAACCCCAGATGCTACAAATGAAAAGCATCCTCTTCATGCCAGCTGCTTCAGAGAAAAGGAAAAGAAATCAGAGAGAAATAATCGCCACCATTCCGGAAGATGCAGGAAAATAATTAAGACGGCTGAAACGAGGCCTGTGAGCAGACAAAGATGAAGCTCGAGAGGCATTTCGGGCTGCCAGGAATCCAGAGATGCTGAATTTTACACCGCTGGAGTGGCGCTGACGCTTTCCTGATACGCGCAAACACTGTATATCGTAACAGGGATCCTGCGACAGACAAAACGCAGCATGTCAAAGGACAGCAACAGTTTACAATTACCACACAAACTGAGCCAAGTCTGCTCGCGAGGGTGTGTGTGTGTGTGTGTATGTGTGTGTGAGTGTGCACAAATCCAAAGCAGATTCAAGCCCATTTTATAGAAAAGGGAATAAGAACTAAGAAACAAACAATATCAAATACAGCAGAACATTGCACTGAAATCAAACAAACTGTCATCTAAATGTAATGATTTTATAAATGTATTTTCTTTGCATTGTTTTATTTACTAACCCTGTTGGAAATTAAGCTTAAGCTGGAAAAACTGTAAGACAGTTGCTGGTTTCTAACTGGTCAAAGCAGGACGTTAGTTGATGTTACCCAGTCACTAAGTTCTAAAAAACATAGACATATATATTTATAGATGCCACATTTGATGAGATATATCCAGCTGCAGACCCGCAAACCCACACACGTACCAGGACACACAATCTAGGCCAGGGTGAACCATATACTGTATGGTCATCTTCTATTTTTTTGTTGTTTAATAACGACTAACTCCTTTATTTCACAAATATGATGATCGAGAGCGTCCGTGACTGTGAACAGTTTAGGGTTTCCCGTTTCAGTCATTATTTCATTATTATGTCGTAATGATCATTTTAACATCTGTGCAGTTTTGGTACTCATATTATGTAAATAAAAACAATTAGTTATAAACACTAATGACTCTTATTTGATTAAGCAAATAAATAGTATTCAACCGCCAGAGTAAACTATTAATATAGTGTTAACATTTATTAAATGTAAAAAGATTTGTATTACATACAAAGATGTATTTTAGCCTTTACATATTAACTTGCTATTATTTCCTTCATTATAATGAAACCATTATATAAATTTAACCTGTCCAATTTAGATCGTTTATATATTGATAAAAAATGTTTCAGGACTTATTTGTGAAGTAATATACGCTATTGTCTATTGCATAGACTATTTATTAAAAATATATATAAAAAACTATTGACGACGAGGTTCGAGAAGACTTAAATAACGTTAACATTCATCGTAACCATATATGGTTCGCCCTTGCTTATATCATGTGTCCTGGATTGTGTGTGCTCAAACATGTGTGGGTCTGTGGGACTGCAGCTGGATATTATTGCATTCGACTGCTTTATGCAGATCACTGGGGAGTGCATCTGCATTAAATAAACCAAATTACTGATATTAGATCATAAATGCTTAGTATTAATGGTATTTTTATCAGTTAATTAAGAAAATAAAGCATATGCACACTTTAAAGGAGTCTAAGCTATATTGAAGACAAGATGTCAGCAATGGGTATTTTCAGTATTTTTCACAGAAACAAATTAACTTCAGAATTGCATTGGATAATTCCTCCAAAAATGAAAATTTCCCCAGGTCATCCAAAATGTAGATGCCTTTCTTTATTCAGAGAGAACATTAAAGAAGATCTTGATTCTTATAATGGCAGTCAAATGGTTATAGTTTTTATATAATAAGATATCATAAGAGATATCTTGAAATTCACCATGGAATACAAACTCAGCTAAAAATCTTCTTTAATGTTCTACTAAAAAAAAAGGAATGTACATCTTTGATGACCTGAGGGTGACTAATTTAAAACAAAGTCTTCATTTTTGACTATTCTTTTAAGTTTAAGCAAAAAATCTGTAGCATATAGGTTTTGATATCCAAATATTATCAGTTATGGGTACTGGCCAAAATGTCCATATCAGTGCTTCACTAATGATTGTGTAGAAGCATAGATGTTTAGTCAACCTGCTCTTAATTATTCATAGACCAACTTTGACTGTTTCAATATGGCGGACGGCTTACATATAAACCATTTTGATGGATGTAAACAACAACACTGGCCGTAATGTACTTCCTGTATTACATTTTGAATTTCCATAGCTTTCAGACTTACCCATATTGATCAATTATTTTATGGCAGGTGTTTTAATATCAAGATATAATTAAATAGCCTCTTGTTACAGTTATGAAATAGTTTGGTAACAAGCAGGAAATGTTAATGGTCCAGTGATATAGCCACATTGAGAGGGTGTATATTAGCAGCCTATAAACAACATCTGCTAATGAGGCATCTATGTAAATATTTCTATGCCAAGAACTGGCTGGATGACCCTGTTGTAGGTCAAAGATAGTATACTAGCAAAAGACCAGCTTAGACCAGGAAATAACCAGCTAGATAAACAGCTACCAGCTGAAACTGGATTTTCCAGCAGGTAATTCATTTAAACAATCAATAAGCCAGCTGCAAGAAACTTGGAATTCGGGATTCTCACCAACTGTAATTGGTGAAGACTCAGATCAGTCTGTCCGGGGAATTCCAAGCAGAAGGGCCCCTGCAAGGCAAAGACGGACGTCCCGTGTCACAAATTGAGAACATGGTACACTCATCACTTAACCAGGGCATGAAGGCATGACTTTTAAAACCACAAAAAATGTCTAGCTCTATGCCACCCCTCTCCTTCCAGGTACAAGCCCAAACATAGCTAGCATACAACATACAACACACACACACAGAGAATACGCAAGTGCATGTTTGTTTACAGTGACTTGTGGTTGGGATATTGTTAGCATGTTGGCAGTGTGTCTACATCAACTGACTGTCAAAAGAGTACTGATGTGGCTTCAGGCACATTGAGGATTTTTTTTACACCGTGATCCCGTTGCACTATTTTGTCCGAAGAAAAGCAAGACAAGCAATGGCATAGATGGATTATGGAGAAAAATCTCATGTTCAAAAGTTGCTTATATCAACTTGCTCACAGATCAAGAGACTTAATTGCATATGAATACACTTTCCATTCAAAGTTGGTAGCCTTTCATGCTCACCATGGTTGCGTTTATTTTATAAATGCAAAAACAGCAACAATGTGAAATATTGAAATTCATTTGAAGGCACAGATGAAATCTCAGCAGGCGTTTCTCCAGTTTTCAGAGTCACATGATCCTTCTGCATGCTGATTATGATGGTTTGACTATCCGCTGAAAATAATTTAGTATAATCAATGTTAACAATGACTTCGAGATCAAGATCTTTCGATGATTAAAAAGAAAGATTTAATGAACATAAAAAATATCACAACATTTAAAGTATTTAGAAATATTTTGGAACATACCGTATAAAATATTTTGTCTTAGATCAGTTAAATTATTTTAGAAAATCTCACTGACCCCAAATTGTTTATAAAAATACCTTTTATACATTTATAAGCAACCCAGGCTCATTCTGAAAACGTACCGCTATATACATTTCTGGAGAATGTCAAATACATCCCAGGAGCTACGTTTTTTGCAGTTTTTGGAATTCACCAGAGGCCACTGTGTACGCTTTTTGAGATCTGAAATTTTAATTGCGAGTGCCATTCATGGCTGCTTTTCTCATGTAAATCCACCAGAGGCTGCTGTCGACTGACCAACTGACTGACTGACTGACGGACTGATTGATTGACTGACTGACTGACTGATCGACTGACCCTCTTTCTTCCCTAAACCCAACCAATAGTGTTTTTAAAAGCACCAATTGACCCGCCCACCCACTCCCCTAAACCAAACCGACAGTTGCAATCCAAAAAAAAAGTAAAGCCCTCGCCTGATTTTTACCACGTTTTCAGATTTTACCACATTCTCACCCTGTTATTTACGTGTTTATTTTATTTTTTGGCTTCTGTTTTTGTCTTACCCGATTTCTGAAACTGTTCTTCGCCAGACACAAACCCTGTCATCATGGTCAACACCAATCTGTGTCTCAAGTCCGCCAACGTACATAGTGAGCTAACTGGACAAACTGGTAACAGCGGGAAAGCCGTCCATACGAAGGTAAGCGGTCAGCTGGTAAGCGCAAAATGGAACGGCATCATACCTCCCCGTAGCCTTCATTTCAAAGATGAAATGCATATGTACCTCTGGCTACATAATTTGCGATCTCCAGTAATGTATATAGGGCTATGTTTTCAGAATGAGCCTATGCTGTATATAAGTTAAATAGATATCAAGATATATGAATATGCACATAAATTATACATGTTTGATATTCCAACTAAGCCAATATTTAACATATTGATCAATACTGGCCATTTGTGTGACAGTCAGTCAATAAAATCACTAACAATAATAGGCCTACTAATAAACGTAATCTTTATTAAATCTCATATTGAATATGTATTATTCATAATGTGTATCCCCTTGTTGAGATGTCTAAATTAATGTTTAATTTATATATATTATTTTAATTTGGCTATTAGAAAGCACCTCATAAAATAATTTTTGCACAAAAACATTTACTTAGTATTTTACTTAAACATTTACCATATTTTTTTTTTACATATTGATGAATTATAATAGCTTATTATTAATATGTAAGTCTAAATCTCAGCGTTAAAATCCAACACAAAAACAATTGATGAGCACTTAAGTCTAAGAGAAACTATAATTTAAGAGATGACAGAGATCTCACACATTGCTGTGAGTGTCCTGGACTCACAAGGTTACATAACAATAAAAAAGGCTCAAAGGCTAATGACCTTGACACCAGGTCACTTGTAAAAGAGCGTGTTGATGTTCCCTGAGTTTGGGTAAGGAAATGCTCCAGGGTGGCCTTTCATGAACTACACCAGAGCACATGCAGAGACGCTCTCCAAGCTTTGGCCAAAGGTCTCAGACCAGTGACATAAACCAAGCGTGGCTGTGTGACAATATGTCCACAACAGGGTCCTGTCAGAAGCGGCACAGAAGTTACACACAACAGGCCAGGGTTACATCACCAAAAAAAAAAAAAACAGGAAGCAAAAGACGGAGGCCCTATAGAGAATGAAAAGTAAGAAATAGTTAGTAGAAAGGGAAGGAGGGAAGAAAAAGACAGTTGGTTCAGTGTCTTGCGGCTGTGACACTGGGGTCCTCATTAACAGTGAGGGGGCTGGGGTATCCCAGCATGCCTCTGGCCCTCCCAGCCATTGTCAAGCTAGTCCAGGTGCACCACCATTCAGTCCCCCCAAAAAAGGCTGCAAATTACCCAGCCAAAACTACAGGCCCCGTGCTAGTTTGAGATGCTACTCCTACTCAGCTGGAGTCTGGGAAAATGTCCTGCATCCTGTATGTGTTCTTATTCATTTAGTTTATGCTTATTTTTAAATAGGGATGAGCAATTATTCCATTTGAATGTTTAAGCTCATGAAAAACTAATATTCTTATATTCCTTTATTCAAAACTGATGTGAATTACCTTATTTTTAATCAAACTTCATTTTTTGATGACTTTTCCGAACACATTAGCTTATTAAGTTAAATTTACAAGCTTATGCAAATATGTTCTGTGTGTTTTCAGTTAAAAACATTTTAAATGTGTGCAAATAAAAAAATACATATCAAAAGTCATTTATACAGTGCCTAGTGAAAGTCTCCGATTAGTCTACAGAACATTATATTTAATGTACCGTCACTCTTATTTGTTCCACATATATAGTTATAACTATCGTGCCTTGTATTTATCATGGATTTACTGATTTTCAGCCAACAAAGTGACTTTTTTGTTTATAACTTGCGCTCTAAGAATTATTTCTGTCCAATATCTTTGGTTTAATTGTCCTCCTGACACCACTAAACTAATTTTGAGATTGTTTGTTTTAATAATAACCTATAAACAAAAGATCAACCAGTTATGATGCCTGTTAAAAGAATAATTATTGCAGATAAAATATTAAAATATTAGACCATTGATGCACACCCTTACATGTAACATTAAGAAGCAGCTACACCAGACAGACTTGTGTTTTGACAGCAAACAGCGATCGAGCCCTCATCGTACGGCAGTTCAGGTGGGAGGTCCCACTCTGTCAAATTGCAACACATTCCATCACTTCCTAAATACTAATTACCATACAGGAACAGAGCGGGACTCCTTCAGCCATTCTTCCAAGCTCCTCCACTGCTATTCCTCCCCCCCTTTCCTGCATTCTGGCTGTTCCCGCTTTTTTCCTGCTGCTGGTTCACTTGCACACAGGGTTGCACGCATACGCACACTGCTGTGGGGCCTCGTGGGGAAATAGTTAACACTCCAGCCATCCCCTGCTGCCTGTGAAAGCCCAGAAAACAATGGAGACATTGTCCAGTCTCAACAAGACTCGGAGCAGGAGGACAATGTGTGTGTGTGTGTAGTGGATGAGGTTGTATGTGTGTGTATTCTTTTGCCTGTGCGTTATTTAAGAGTGTTGCTCTAAGATATGAACTTTAAATGTCTCTTTAAGGTAGTCATCAAGTAATTTGTTGTATTTGAATATGATAAATTAGTTTGATAAAGTAATGTACAACACACACGTGTACACGCGGTGTTTACTAACAATCTGGCACATCTCATGACCTGCAAAATTATTGCACTGGCTTTAACTTGGATACTGTTGCTGCAGAGTGCTGACTCATGTCAACTGTGCTGAGTCTATGGAAAAAAATAACATTTTACTTGCTTATATTAAACACACATTATTATTATTATTATTATTATTATTATTATTATTATTATTATTATTGTTATTATTATTATTATATCAATGACCTTCCTTAGGTAATTAAACACTGATGTTCAAAATGTCTATAAAAGCTGAAACAAAAGCTATTTGTTTATGGGAAAATTAGGACAAATTTGTCTTTTTCTGTTTCTGAAACTTCTCTTCATGCCATAATTTTGTGCACCTTGTCATACTGTTTGCCTGTTTGGTCACTCACAACAAATGATATCTTGTAGCCAATAGGTAGACTGTATAATAGGGCCTATAAGTCTACAATAGACTTTGTGGATGGACATATCATAGTTTTGTGCTTTCACTATCTAATGCTTTATCATTTCAAAATTACATTATGAACACAGGCAACGTAGTGGTGCAGCAGGTAGTGCTGTCACCTCACAGCAAGAAGGTTGCTGGTTCGAGCCTCGGCTGGGTCAGTTGGCGTTTCTGTGTGGAGTTTGCATGTTCTCCCTGCGTTCGCGTAGGTTTCCTCTGGGTGCTCCGGTTTCCCCCACAGTCCAAAGACATGTGGTACAGGTGAATTGGGTAGGCTAAATTGTCTGTAGTGTTTGAGTGTGAATGAGTGTGTGTGGATGTTTCCCAGAGATAGGTTGCAGCTGGAAGGGCATCCGCTGCATAAAATTGTGCTGCATAACTTGGCGGTTCATTCTGTTGTGGCGACCCCGGATTAATAAAGGGACTAAGCCGAAAAGAAAATGAATGGATGAATGAATTATGAACACAGGGATTAAACTGTACTATCAAATTTTAAATAGTGCTACTTCAGCAGCCCTTTGTGCTTTGGTACCAGAACTTAATACAAGGCCTGATCGTTCCACCAGATCTGCAACAAATGGATGCTTGCCGTTACTGGCTTTTAAAAACTGTTATGGACAGAGATCTTTCTTTTATGTATTCACAAAAGCCTGGAATGAGATCCCACAACATCTAAAAACAATACCAACACTTAGACTTTTTTTAAAATCCCACGCTTGTCATCTGATGGTCAACTATTGCTGTGGCCACTGAGATAGTAGCCTGTTTTTCTTCATTTTGTATGTTTGGTGATTGTTTGTACTGTTCTCATGTGTTGATGGATGAGATGTTAAGGGTGTCTGTATGTTTCTATGTTCTGCAGAGCAGGAACCTTCTGAAAAACCGCATTCATGCTGAGTCGGGCCCGATTATATTTTAATCTTTTCCTGTAAAAAATTATTAATTAATTAATTAATTAATTAATTAATTAATTTATTTATTTATTTATTTATTTATTTATTTATTTATTTATTTACTTACTTACTTACTTACTTACTTACTTACTTACTTACTTATTTATTTATTTATTATTATTATTATTATTATTATTATTATTATTATTATTATTATTGGTCACACTTTACAATAAGGTTTCATTAATTAATGTTAGTTAATGTATTTACTAACATGAACTAAGTATGAACATTACTTGTAGCATTTATTAATCATAGTTCAACATTTACTAATGCATCATTAAAATCCTAATTCCTGCTTGTTAACATTACTTAATGCACCATGAGTTAACAAACACTAACAACTATATTTTTATTAACTAATGTTAATAAATATGAATAAATACTGTAATAAATGTACTCCTCATTGTTTGTTTGAGTTAGTAAATGCATTGCCTAACATCAACTAATACAACTTTATTGTAAAGTATTATCTTATTTTTATTATTATTATAACGTGCAGGCAGGCAAGTGTGTTTATTCTGAAAAATAATAATAATATAATAATAAAAATTGTTATTACTTATTGTCTATTTGAATTAATCTATGGGCGATACAGGGGCTCCATGGTTAGCACTGTCGCCTAACAGCAAGTAGGTCGCAAATTCGAGTCCTGGCTGGGTCAGTTGGCATTTCTGTGTGGAGTTTGCATGTTCGCGTGGGTTTCCTCCAGGTGCTTTGGTTTCCCCCACAGTCCAAAGACATGCGATATAGGTGAATTGAATCAACTAAATTAGCCATAGTGTATGTGTGTGAATGAGTGTATATGGATGTTTCCCAGTGCTGGGTTGCAGCTGAAAGGGCATCCGCTGCGTTAAAACATATGCTGGTTAAGTTGGCGTAAATGGAATTTATGATGGATGGAATTAATCTACACGACTAAATTTCACTCATTTTTGCATGTCAGTGGAATTATCATTTCCTGTGCAAGCAGATAGTTCTTGCCCATAACAGAGCGTAAAAAACTGGCTGTATGATTCAAACATCTGGTGATACCAATCAAGTATACAGTATATATGTCCTACCACAAGAAACTCGACATGAGGAAGCACCCCAGAACAGCAATGGACAGCTGTGAATACAAGCTGAAGAAGAGAGTGAGAGCAGGAAACTGATCCCGAAACGAATGGCCAATGTGTCACAGATGTGGAGAAATCTCCTATCGTCCCATTGTGTCCAACTGCTTCCCATTGGAATTGCAAACGTACGATACCCGCTCATACAATCTCTGTCCAATGATAACACGTGACACATGTTCTATAATCTACCTTTCTGAACTGTAATGTCTATATTAGAGCTTATATAAAGAAAATCACATAAACACTTGAGTGTATATCATTGTTCGCTAATATCGGCATCGTCAGTAAATATGAGCAAAGAAAGCTTTGGAAAAACTGCATAATAAAAATAAAAATTTTATCTTTTGCTTAAAATATTAACAAAAAAATTTATAAAAACGGATAAACGTCTCAGTTGATAGTATGTGTGCCACAGTTATTGGCCCCCCTACAAATTCTTATGAGCAAAATATTTTTTGATGAATGTGAAATAAAATATTTGTATTTATTTTATTGCACATTGGGGTGACAAAGAACAGGAAATTGGTCAACCTTGATTTCCTGTTTGACAAAAGGAGTAAATATGACGTAACATATAGGCCAAATTCACTAATGCTGTATCGTAAATCACCCCTAAACCCTCAATCACTACTCCCTATATTAGTCCACTTGAAAAAGCGAATGAAAATGAATGAGTGAATTTGAGTGCACCGCAAGAGTTGATAAATCCCTGAGACGGATTAATTTTAAACCCTGTGATATTTATTTAACACTTAGCGAGTTGTCTATTAGTAACAAAACAAAGTATTTTGATTTCTGTCATGTATACCAGTGTTTCTCAACCACGTTTCAGGAGGACCAGCACTGCATGTTTTGGATGTCTCCTTTGTCTGTCACACCCATTACAGGTCTTTCAGTCTCTGCTAATGAGCTGATGATCTGAGTCATGTGTGCTTGGTTAAGCAGGCATGGGCTGTTTCTCAATTCCAAGAATGTAGAGACAGGACTTGCATTCTCGTGGAGATCGGTCTTGCCAGGTTACCTTGGAAGAACGAACTTTGGGAGAAACAAGATGCTACGGTCTTCCTGTTGGTCACATGACCTTCACTTATTATTAAAGAAAAAATATTTAAACATTAAAGCATTCATACAACGATTTATTGTTTTTTTTCTCTTTTTACAATATATATTATGCATAAAAACCTTAAAAATGCACAACACAAATAAAACTAATTTTAATACGAATTTCAGCAAATAAACTCCCTTGATGTGTTTATGCCTTAATTAATATATATTCATGGTAATGTTTACTTTCACCGTCTCATTTAGGGAAACTCCTGAAATAAATAAGTTATATCTCTAAATGAATCTATATAAAATGCTGCACTTCCCACCTCTTTTATTCAGTCGCAACGACTTCTGAGACTTCTAGAGCGAGTTCGATACTCAAGTCTGCATTCATGCATCCTCGATATCAAGAACACATCTGGGAAGTTTCACGCGTCCTCCGTTCCCGCGGTCTTGAGTTTTGGAACTGAACTTTGGCAGTTGATGATAATGTTACACAAGAACATGAGGACACAAGAACGTTGATGAACGCATATTGAGAAACAGCCAAGGAAAATGTGCAGTGCTGGTGGTCCTCCAAGAACATGGTTGAGAAACACTGGTATACATTACAGAAATCAAAATACTTTGTTCACTTCAAAAAACATTGTACACTTTGTTTAAATAATATTTTATTTTGAAACTTACTATTATTGCTTACTTTTATTTTATTTTATTTTATTTAACTGATGTACACTCGACTGCAAGAGAATACCCATAATGCACTGCGAGAGATCATATGCTGCATGAATTTACGCATCTGACCACAAGATGGCATCCACAGCAGAATCCTATTGTTGTGAGTTTCTAAATAATTCAAATGTAATTGTTAATTTAACATTTTATACACATGCAGGGCTTACTTTGTGCCAGAACACGCCAAATCCGGATTCGGCACCTCTGAAATCTGATTTAGCACCTTATTTTACCGATCCCCCTCCTCACCCATCCGCTGTTCACTTTCACTTTCTTCCACGACTCCTCAACCCTCTTTATCCACCGCACTAAATCCCTAGACCGCCCCCACCACCACCCCATCCCCCACGCGCTCTCCACTTTCATTTGCGACACCTCTCCATCCTCGAGTAACATGGCGGATAAGTTACCCTGATCTGTTCAGGAACCTTGTAATTCACAAATTAAGCACTGTACACATGTATATACTATTCTAATTTGTGGACTTTTATGTGCAATTTTATATAGTATTTCATTAAGTCTTTCTCCATAATGAGCAAAACCAAATAACTTTTTTTTTATGCAAAAACAATGAAAATGATTAAGAAAATAATCAGTGTTATGAATCTGTAAGAATGTCCTTCTAGTCCCAACAGACTGCTGGGAAAAATCTCCAAGAATCACAGCTGGGAAACTGCAGAAGTTTGGAGTCAGAAAGTTTTCGAAACCACAATCTGAAATCACAACAAAGTGATTGAAATGGCTTCAAGAAAAAAGCCTCTGCTCCTATCCAATAACAAACTCAAGCATCTTCATTCATTGCTAGTATTATGAGCAAAAGATCAAAAGGTTAAAAGCATAAAGACATTTTTATTTCACACTCTTCTTTGGCACATTAGGCATGCCAGTTTAAATGGAGGGCACTGTAGATGGCAGTGGGACAGGCGGATGGCGGTGCTTTGCAGTGATGTGTTCTTTATGAGTTGTGAACAGGTAGTAAATGCATGCTGACTGCGTGGGGCTAACAGGCTTTGGAAAGCCTGCGGGACTCTTGAGGACTTCAAACATCCTGGCACTGCCTTCTATGGGCGTGACAGAGGCGCACTTCCTGCACTCTATTCATAGAGCAGTGTGGAGGAGCACCTCTGTGGACACATGATGAGTCTGTAGCAGAAATAAGGCTAATGTGTGACTACAGTAGTGTCTGGGATTAACAGCAATGATCTTTTGCTCATAATATTAACAAATATTAAGTTTGTTTTTGGATTGGAGCAGAGCTTGTTTTTAACTCTTTCAAACACTTTGTTGTGATGCCAGATTGTAGTTTCGAAAACTTTGACTCTAAGAACTAACTTCAGCAGTTTTGCAGCTGTTACTTATATATATATGTTTGTGACTAAAAGAACACACAGATTCATAACACTTATTATTTTCTTAATTATTGCTTAATATTATTATTTCTTAATACTTCAACTTAAAGGGACATTTATGAAATCATTAGAAAGATTTGGTATTAAATTAATAAATTGGATTTTACTTTTTTACAAACTTTAATTAAATATTAATTAATAAATATGCAGTAAATATTATTACGCAAAAAATAAGTTTGGTAAAGATGCTTCTTTCAGAACATTAAGAAATGACAAAACTTTTGAATGACAGGCCTTATCATTTCAAATTCTGGAAGTATTTATATTTAAAATGTATACAAAAATCTTTTAGTTAGACTAGCCATTCTGATCAAATGGAAACAGGTGCTTCCTCCATCACATAACATGTGGATCCGAGAAATCTTTAGCTGCATAAAACTTGAGAAGTTAAGATGTTTACTTGCGACTCTCTTTAAATGTTTTTACAAGACCTGGAACCCTGTTTTAGACTATATCAAAGGCTTACCTCGTTCAGTTGATTTCAGCTCTTATACATAGTAAATAACTGGAAAGAGGAAATATTGACTCCTTAACACAAACTTTTCTTTTTCCTTTTTTTACTCTTTTATTGTAAACTTGTTCAATTATTATTATTATTATTATTATTATTATTATTATTATTATTATTAT
>CAIGQZ010001474.1:2272535-2314921 GCA_903798205.1 Danio tinwini | reverse complement strand
ATTATTATTATTATTATTATTATTATTATTATTATTATTATTATTATTATTATTATTATTATTATTAATATTAACATTATTATTTTTTCATTTTTATTTTTTATAAAAAAAAAATTTTAAAAATGTATTTCTTTTTTTCTCTCAAAGGATGCTTTTCTTTTTATTATTATTATTATTTTATTTTGAGAGGATAGTGGGAAAATAAGAAAATTAAGACTACATTTATTTATACAAAAATATATAAATAAAATAAAGTTCAAAACAAAACTAAATAAAATCTAATAAATAAATATACGAATAGGGCAGATACAAGTCTAACAATTATAAAATAGGTATAAAATATCAATAATAATTATTATTGATAATAATAATTAAAGGCATCATGGTGGCGCAGTGGGTAGCACGATCGCCCCAGCAAAACAGACGCTGGTTCGAACCTTGGCTGGGTCAGTTGGCATTTCTGTGTGGAGTTTGCATGTTCTCCTTTTGTTTACATGGGTTTCCTCCGGGTGCTTCAGTTCCCCCCACAGTCCAAAGACAGGCGCTATATGTGAATTAAGTGAGCTAAATTGTCCGTACTGTATGAGTGTGAATGAATGAGAGTGTATGGGTGTTTCTCAGTGATGGGTTGCACCTGGAAGGGCATCCGCTGCGTAAAACATATGCTGGATAAGTTGGGGGTTCATTCTGCTGTGGCGACCCCAGATTAATAAAGGGACACATTATAATAATGAATTACTATTTATTATTATTATTATTATTATTATTATTATTATCATTATTGAGTATGTACAGTGCATACTCAACAAGTCAAGTATGTAGCTGGAAAGTAAATAAATGTATTTTTACATGTATCAGTAGTTCAATGTATAAATGTATATAGTTCATAAAATATATTTTAATAATAATATAATAAATAATAATATAAATAATATTTCAAACAAATCCTTTTTTTTAGGCAAACAGGCATCCCAGGTGAGATGTTCAAAATGTGTTGCTCATACAAACAATGTCTTGAATGCTGTCTACATTAGAAATAACCAATGTCAGGAACTTTTTTCAAATCTCATGATAGCCATAAAAAATTTGAAGAGTCACTTTGGTAATAAAACAGTTTACAACAGAACTGCATATGAAAAGAGCCATATTTAGCACTCTAAACCTGGTCCGATAACTGTATTCTGCTGCTTTGTAAATGCCACTTAGGCGAAGTATGTGTCTCTTAAGTGCTGCTTCATTCTTTTTCAACTATATTTACACTTTTTTGTTGTCTCTCTCTCTACGTCTTGTTTTTCTGCCTGCCCTTTTACGGTATCTCCTCGTCTCTCCCGCCTGTCCACCTGTGTGTTTGTATCTCTCTCATTGGTGATTGTTGGGTCACTTGAACTTCGGCTTATGTTCCTTATCTCACGCCCATCGGCGCTCTCTTATCAGTCCACGGCAGACAGGCGTCTTCAGAGCCACGGGTCAAGGTGGGCAGGTGTTCTTCCAAATCGACAGAGGAGAGACACTACTGTTTACGGTACAATTCATTGATAAGGCTTTCACATACGGCAGTATATAGACCGACTGGAGCAAAAAAGTAAGTAAATAAATAAATAAATAAATAAAATACAGCTCAGGGCATTCTGCAGTTATCTATCCCTGACAATACCAACTGTCTCCAGATAGATTCACCAACGGCATGATGCAAACCAAGGAAACATCAAATCAAACAGACGTCAGCACAAGAGAGAAAGAGCACAAATGGGAGAGCGAGAAAGAGAGAAAGGAGGAAAGATGAAGAAACTATGCAAAACACTAGGTTTAATTGAGAGTTCGGGTAGCATATTGTTCAAATGACACGAATAAATAAATTACCGTGAATTGATAACCACGCCACACAGAGCAAAAAATAAATAAATACAAACTATCCATCTTGCACTCTTGCTGTAGGTCTTTAGGGCTGTTTTTAAAAGGCAATAGAGAAAACTGCTCTGTGCTGATAAGCATTTACAGCCCCATGAGTCACAGGGATAAAACTCAAGTGCAGTATTTACCTGAGCCTGTTCTTAACTACCTCCCACACATTTAATGATTCAGAGAGGGAGGACAATCATTTTTCTCTCTCTTTTTTTCCCTGTGCACACATGGGATGGTTACCCTGTGTTTAAAAGCAAAAAATAGTTTACTACAGTTTCCGTATTAGACAGCCCTTAAGTAGAAACACCACTTCTTACATTAGAGTGACTATTTATAGTGTTTAGGAGTTATTTAATACTTCATAACACATTCATAACACTTTAAATCAATGTTGAACGTAAACAGTGGCATACATATATATTTATATAAAAATTAAAAAGCCGTTCATACTTGGTTCACTTCTCTTGTTTTATTTGGTGTTGGCCAAAAAGAAAAGAATGTATTTGGTCATTTGATAATTAATAAAGAACTAAACCTTGCAGAAAATTCAAAACAATGTGCTGAGCTAAACAAATTAATTGTATTTTGTGCTATTTTTATCAGTTGAAAACTCATGAAGACTCACAGACAAGTTGCCGGTATTGAACTGCAATGGGCAACATCATTACTCTGACTGGAATTTTTGAGTATTATGTCATTTTTATTATCACATCTTGTGACATCATGTCCTGTTTTTGGGTTGTTTGGATATTTTTGTTAATATTTTTTTTAATTTCAGTGTGAGGGCCACTTCAGCCTTTAGTGAAGTGAATCAAAAAATTTTATTAGCAGTCTTGGTCTGTTTGTTTGGTGTGCATAAGATTCAGATGCAGCGTTTACACAGCGTTCAGATCAACTGATCTTATATAGCAATTGCACCAAAATTAAAGTTTATTTAACCAACCGTTAACACACCCTGAATGTCACGGCCAACCATCATTTTCTACTTCTACTTCAGCCATTAAGTGAAGTATTTAACTGTTAATTTTTGGTCTAATTTTAGTATGACAATTTCACATGCGTGATCAAAAAGTCACATTTTGACCAACTCAATCCCTTTAAAATGTAGCTGGTAATGCATTCCAGTATACCACAGCACCACAGTTAAGCAAATGGTAAAAACAAACAACCCACACCTATTTAAAGTAAGAACCACTAATAAAATTTTGTCTGGTATGTCCAAAAGCAGTCTCTGTTTATCTCTCTAACAAAATATTGCACTGAATCCAATGCATTATTTTATTGGATTCCTAAACTTGACCTTGGAGGCACTCTGTTGTGTCCAGTAACTATGGAAACGCAACGAAGCCCCCAAACTCCTGAACCACAATGGAAAGACCAAAATCAAATTTGGTCTATTGTCCAAGGAAGGGAATCAATAACTTGAGGTTTTAACACTGTAACATTATTTCTGCCCAGAAGCATGGCTAACCTTGAAGAGTGATAAATTTAGCGTTAAACACATGTAGAACAGCACCAGCGGATCCAGCACATAAAACAAAATAAACATAGCATCTCTACTCCACACACTCATTCCCTGAACCAAGCTTAGCATGGGTGTTAATTATCCGTCTCCACTGTAAAGATGGTTTGTCCTCTGCCACTTTGCACCATAAGAATTGGGGGGAAAAACTCTGGTGAGCTACACATGTGGATATCTTGCCCTTCTGTATCCATAAAAAAGCCATATTAAAAACCAAAAGCGCCGATATGGCATATAATTTTCCAACGCAATCATATTTACAGTTATGTATAGGTCATCTCATTGACAGCTGTAAATTAGGAGAGGAGTATAAGGTCCCAAAGCACCAAATACACAGGATACAGGAAGACTTTTCATAGACTGTACTGTAGAACAAAGAGCTTTGTAAATGCAATGACTCATGAGTGTTACTTACAACGATGTGTGCTGGAGAAGGTGACCTGGCATCTTTAAGTGCTTGTCTACTCTGAAGACTTCCTGCTTGAACATCTAGCAGGGGCCATTTCATCTGTAGATACTGGATGGCAGAAAGAAAAGAATGGAGAAAAACAAAAGAAAAACATGTTAATAATGCAGAAAACAAAGGGAAACACAACATAAGAGCTAAAATATCTCAAATAAAAAGTGACTGTGACATGAAAAGAAAAAGGAAACAAAAATAAATTATGTCAAAAAGATCTGAGGTCGAATGATGCATGAGGTGGAAATCCTTGACAATTGAAACAAATGATTCATTTACATCTTAAGGCTGGTTTATACGTCTTAGTCGAGGGATCTGCATGACCTACGGCACCAGCCTTGACCGTAGTCGTGCATTTACACTTCTGCGTGCTGTTTGTGTTGCTTCCAAAACACTAGCTGGCAGCAGGTTTTTATGTTCCTCTGTGTCAAGTTTCTTCATGGGTGTTTTGTTTTTCTGAATGCAACCTCAATGTACAAGTAGCTCAAACTCGCTCATTCAGGGGCAGAAACCAGCAGACGTGCAACAACATTAATCATGAGGTAAACACAAAACAAAAGTTTTAATCTGGAGCTCCTTCACCGGACTCGACACTTCTAAACATTCGCTTTATCTGGCTCACAATACTCAGCACCGTCCATGCTCGTCACCGCTACCAAACCGACCAATCACAGAGCTTGCTCTAGGCGTTGATGCAACATGTAGTTACAATTTTTGAGAGGTGCGCGACAGCGTCTGCGACAGCCACGTTGAGGAATATGCGACCGCGTGAAAGCTGCACCAGACCATACATTGACGCAAAAGTATAAATCAGCCTTTACGCTTGTTATTCATAAAAAACATTCTTTTGAATGACAAATTCAAATGCATTAGGGTGGATGTGTTAAATTTTCTTTCTGGATTAATCGTGCCCAGATGTTTTATTGGCCACTGGAATTCCAGGTGGACTTCAGTATTTTTCCCAGTACACATAATAAGGGTGTGACATTGAGTCATCGCAGCGACTGTCCCCATGAATGATTGACCTGGACTTTATCAGAGGTGCATACACGCAAACAGCCCTTTTATGAACCCTTACATGCCTCTTAAAACCAACATATGAAAATAATCTTCATAATTACCATGAAAAGCTTGAAAGCATTCTCAAATTCTTCCTTTAAGTTGTAAACCTCCATAACATTTTGAAAATATAATATAAAATTGCATTTAGAACATATAGTTTGTAATAAAGCATACATACAAGAGATTAATACACAAAACTTTAGGTAAATGTCTGAGATTCTTATGCAGTTCACTCAGTAACAGGAAGTCAGAATGCCATTCCCTCTCCCCCAAATACAGAGCCCTGAACTCTGACATGGAGTCCTACTGATGGACACTGTTTCTGGGGTCATATGTCTGTTCCCACCAATGGACTGCGGGATCTACTTAGCAAAACCCAACCCATGCAAAACATGCACACTGTGTCTTAGAGATCACATGCTAAGGGCCATTACAGACCTGCTGTTACTGTCCCAAAACTCCTTTGACTAATGTCTATCAACCAACCACAAGTGAACTTGACCCCTGAACCTGTCTTCATGGAAGCTTAGAAGACAACTGGCTGTCTGTGAGAAAGTGACCTGTACTCAGACTGTACTCAAAGTCATGAGTGTTTCATCTTAAGAAATATGAATGTATATGCACTACTAACACTTAAAGTATGGCCAGTGCATTTGCTGAATTACACAGGTCTGGGGTTACAGTAGCTGTGCCTTGATTGCTAGTATTATGGGAAACCTGAAAAGCAACATACAATCAGGTTAGAGAGTGACCTTTGGAAACCGCTGCTCAGTTCACTGGCTAAATTAATTCAAATAAGTATTCAAACAATCTATGTTGCTAATTCAGAGAGTTGGGTGAATTTGCATGTGGGCTTGGCTGATGCCAAAACATTTAAAGACGTAGCATTTAAGATTCATTCATTCATTTTCCTTCAGCTTAGTCTCTTTATTTATCAGGGGTCGCCACAGCGGAATAAACGGCCAACTGATGGCAGCGAATGCCCTTCCAGCCACAACCCAGTACTGGGAAACACCTATACACTCTCACACCCACACTCATACACTACGTTAATTTAGCTTACTCAATTATCCTATACCGCATGTCTTTGGACTGTGGGAGAAACCTGAGCACCCGGAGGAAGCCTACTCAGATCACGGAGAAAACACACAAACTCCACATAGAAACACCAACTGACCCAGCCAGGACTTGAACCAGTGACCTTCTTGCTGTAAGGTGACAGTGCTAACCGCTGAGCCACCGTGTCGCCACATTTAAAATTGCTGAAAAGGAATGAAAATTAAAAAATAATGTAAAGAAAGAATATAAAACAAAATGCAAGAAAGAACGAAGACAGGAATGGAGCAACTAAGGTTAAATTTCTTAACCTCTGCATGGGCAATTTTGGATGCAGTCTTGAGCCCATAACATGAAAAATGAATTTAGAGTACACTCCACATGAAAAAAGGGCTCATTTTAAGCCCTAATGCATGCTGTGCTATACTTTATCAGATCCCCAAAGGAAACTTCTGACAAGTCAGTCGGCCTTGTAACTTGGCCTCTGGTGCAGTCAGGACATCAACCACTGGGCTCCAATTCAACAACAAAAAAAAACTTGGCCCGTGCGAACCACAAATCAGAATCAAATTCATCACTGTGCCTGAACAGATCCAGCCAATCGAGGTAAATTTTTCAGCTCCTACTCTCTATCCAATCAAACAGATTCATGCTTTTCATTCCTCTATCCTATCGGTGGAGTTTATTTGACCTTGCCTGGCCTCCTTTGAGACTATACTCTTCACATAAGGACATTCCAGTGACAAAAAAGAAAGCAAAAACTTGTCATTACAGCAAGTACCTATGGAGTGAAATTGTAGTTCTAATACTCTACGTTTGCCTGACTGATTGTCTAATACTATCCATTAAGAAAAGAACTGGATAAATAATGACTAGAGATGGTTTCACAGCAGTTTGCAGTCCTGTTGCCATGCCTGGAGGGATCTTTGGACTACTTCAGAATCAACTTGAACATAATCACCTCCAACTAGCTGAACAACTGCTGGAATGCTGAAAATAGTAGGTGGACGGCAATGACAATTTTGAAGATCCTATTGGGATGAGCTCATGTTTAATGCAAAGAGAATGTGCAATAATAACAAGTGTACCAGAGGCCAGGTGACATCCTGTGCTCCAGCTTGTGCCGTTTAGTTCAGATGGGGTGAAAGGTGAAACCTTGGCTAGTGTGGGTGCTGAAAATCGAGTGCACATACCCTGACAGGCATATCCACTTTAGACTTTTCCCTTGGTCTAATCCCTCCTGCAGGTTTTACAAGCATGCCAAGGAAAGCTGAGCCTAGACCAGTGCCAAAGTCTCAGCAGTGTTCTCTCATAGTGCAACCCTTTCCACCACCCTTGGCCCGCTGACGAATAAACCACTTGGGTTTGAGAAGGCCATGACCTTTGACCTCCCCCTGCCTCTTCTGTGCCTTCTAAAAACTCTCCAGTTAGGAGGCCCCCTTCCACGTAACTCAAGTGCTATTCTGATGTGACAAATTGCTCTGGAGCTCCAGAGAACTCTGTACCCTCCCCCAAGTCTTCAGACGTACCCAGAGTGCTCACTCTGTCCTGGGGCCCCAACAGCAGGGGCTCCCCTTCGCCTCCCCCACCCTTCAGCGAACCCTCAAGCCCTGCTTCGCCTTCTACTGCCTTGCCTCAGCGCAGCTACAATAGGAATGAATGACTCAATTGTCTTTGATGAAGTGAAAGACAAGGGAGCCCTCTAAATCCTCCCAAAGGGATGAACTCTCCCTCTGTCCCTTTTCTGCCTGGAGACTTCCGGGAGAAAGAGACAGAGTCAGAAAGACAGAGAGAGAGAGAGAAACACCAGAGATCACAAGTTGTTTAATCTGGTTTTCGGGCAAAATCTTTTTACCTAAACCAAATCTGAGTTTTGCGACCTGACCTTTGTAGTAATACTTCATTCTTCAGGGAAAAACCAACCAGAAATCCATTTTACATTGATATGCCTAAAGCAAGAGACATGTGGATTGTGGAAGCGTCCGTAACAGTAAGTAAACTAGAGCAAACAACTAAATGTGAAAACCAAATTTAAGCCATGTAAATGATGTGTTTAGTTTGTTTTTTGGATTAAGAGCAAAGGCTTTACCACAATCAGACAAATCAGATGTCTACTTTGCCAAAGAGGAATGTGGATATATTTTCAGCTGTCAAGCACAGGATGAACCGCAGCATCAGATAGCATTCCAACCACATAAACAATGCGCATAGGGAAATGTGAACACGGCAAGCACCCAGCGGGCCAGGTTCTCACTAGAGGTGCTCAACTAAGCAAAAAATATGCCAGACCATCTGTGCACAGGGGTCAAGGACAAATGAATAGCTATGACTATGACACATGTACCAAGGGTGTGAGAGCTGACTTCTTGTTAACTGTAAGACAAAACAATAAATAAAATAATAACTGTGCAAGTAAACGCAGAAGAGGTTGGATGATCTACCATGTTGTAGAGCTCTATGACCTTCATGATCACTTCCTTCACAATCACCTCCTTGTTTCCTCTCTTAGGTAAATAAATGCAGCATTTACAAACAGAAGATGCTTCCATACGTGCTTGTCACTAGGTATGGTTTGAGATCCACATAAGTTTGCATACATATTGTGATATATATCACTCCCATTGAACAAGAAACAATAAAAAGCCCATTGTTTTGTTCACAGGTGCTGAGGAACAGTCATGCGTGGATACATACAGACCAGCACTTAATACACCCACTCTCTCAAGAGGAGAAATTTTTGGGGGAAAGGACATAATAATGATCCAGACAGGCTCTTTGAAATTCACTGATCCAAAGAGAAGGGATCTGCCCATCTGTGAGACTCCCATCTCTAGAGAGGTAGAGAGAATGAGAAAAAAGAAAGAAAGCACGTGTTTGTGTGTGTGCGCGCTCCTGTCTGTCTTTGTATGTTTGCTTGAAACATTCAAATAGCCTTCATTTCGGATGGATGGAAGCATGCTGAAGGTGGGGGCTAGGGATGGAGGGGTGGAAGAGGAGGAGGAGTAGCTCAACACTAGATGAAACTGAAAGTTAGTCTACACGAAGGCTCTTCACACTTGCTTAGTTCTTCTAATACACATTTTATGAGTAAATAAAGGAAAAAAAGAGAAAAGAACACCCCACCAGCTCAGATTGCCTGAGGCATTCTGCAACCAGGAAAATAAAGCTGGAATGTGGGCAGGCCTGGGGTTTGTGTGCCCCGGGGCGGGAGAGGGTCCGCGGGGCCCGTATTTACTCCAAAGCTGGAACCGCTGGGGGGTTCTCAGCACACTGACAGCACAGAGCCAAAGACCCCAGCCTGATCTCCTCCATCCCCTCACCTCTCACCTTGGCCCTCTTCACATAAACTCCCACTGACATTTTTCTTTCTTACTGCCTCTAAACCTGTTCATTCAAACAGACATCTTTTAAAACTTAGGCCTGAAACATACAAAAGTATGTCAACACATATGCTTCAAGCAAGTATAATTTGGTGTATTTTTCCAAAAAGTCTATAGTACAATACAACAGTATGCATATTGTATTCTCAGCACTGCCACCAAGGGCGTTATTAAAGAAGCAGATCATAAAGACAAAAATTGTAATTTAGTTCCAACATACATGTTTATGTGAACAAAAGCATTTGGCTTAATGACACTGGTCATTCTGCTGTAATTCCTTAACTAGTCAAAAAGTTGAAATACTGTTATCATTGATTCACTTTCATTTTATCAAATGGGTTCAACATTGTTGAGTCTGTTTAATTGTTATAGTAATGTCAAAACCAAGCATCTACCATTACCCTAACTAGATTTATTTTACTTTAAACACTAAAACACACACACACACACACACACACACACACACACACACACACACATATATAGCACGGTAGCACAAGATGCATTTGGCTGAACTTGTACTCTGTTTGCATAGCAGGTGTTGGCTCTTGTATTAGTCAAACAGCAGCTGATTCACCTGAAACATTCAGACTGTGTTAGGCAAGAACTTCAGTGCATGCACACAACCAAGAAGGTCATAAAAACATTCTGCCAAGCCTCAAAGCCAGACTAGCTCCTTAAGAGCAGCCATCCTCCTTGCTTGATGAGGCAGTAAAACAAACAAACCTTCTCTCTAGGAGACAGTTGGACAGAGTGACAGGTTCCTCTATAGAGTCCATGATTGCTGACACAGCATTTGGTGCTTGCACAACAGAGGAACACAGTGTATATCCATTAAAATTTTAATTGAGCAAGACCAAATGTATGTGTGTGTTTTGAACAAACTTTTTTCCTACACCCTAGGGACATAAAAATTACCTGAAAAATAGAAGATACTTTGTTTATGAGCTCTTGAATATTAATCATGTGGTCCGACACTTGCCCAATACTCCTACCTGGTTTGTTTAGGAAGGTTTTGTCTTAATGTTGTTTTATATGGTCAGCTACAATTCTTCTAATGAGACTCTTGAATTATAATTATTATTTCCCAAAAAAGTGTGCCCCCCTGCCTCTACCCTTTCTTCCTCTTGTCCTCTCTCTTTCTCTTCTGGCTGATTATGGGCCCCCTAAGACTGCCCTATAAATAGCCCTGCAGGCTCTAGCATTCGTGGTTGGTGTCTCCTCCAGCAGGGCCCATAATGAGACATAGAGTCAGCTAAGGCCTAGCAATGCACACAAGAGCTGCACACTTACACATCCTACAGTATTTCCACACCAAAAGTTGTCTTATTCCTACCATATGCCATCCAATAAACTGACCTCCTTGCCAACTACATTTAGTGCTAGGTGTGCCTGCTCATAGGACCTGTAAAGGTAACACTGGGTTGGCATGACGTTTGGTCTGTGAAGCTCATGTTTAAACACATTTTCAGCTGTGGGTCAGCTTTAGTGTAGTCAGGGGTCACCCTTGGCCACTAGGAGGAGGTAATTGCAACACTAGTGCACACTCTCAAGTTCAAAATAAAGACTAGTTTCACCTCCTGCAGCAACAGCAACCTTCAAACGTGTTCAAACCTACACACACATAGACGTACACACACAAAAACAACCTTGAAGCACTCCAAACTCCATATTCATAAGGTTTGGTCCCAGAGTGCATCTGAGCACCATTATCTGCCTCAAAATTCAAAATGGTTGCAGGTCAGATACGTCTAGGCAGGACACCCTTCAGATTTTACCCCACAACATAAACCCTAACCATACTGAGGGAACATCAAACAGGCACAGTGTACAGCAAACACTACAGGCAGATTTATACAGACCAACCTTGCTTGCTCTCAGCTACCTGCGAATATGTTTTTGTTGGATAATTTTTGCACTGTGTATTACAGGAATATCCTTTTGTATGCAATCTATTGATCTGAATTGTCACTTTTTACCTAGCAGTCGGCTTAATGATTATTGGCATAAGGTACGCAAAGAATAACAATGCTAATGACCTGTTCTTGAGCCTTTGACTACCTTCTGGGACAAGGCTGTTCTTTTGCTCTCAAATAAATAAATAAATAACTGGTTAATAGAGCTCATTAAAATGGAGGAGGCATGGATGACAATAAGACCCAGGGAAGGTCATGCAGTGGGAGCTCCGGGCAAAGCACCATGGGTGACAGTGCGACCCCTCTCTTCTCCTCTGCACCCCATGAAGAGAACCCCTCACCTCCAAATAAACTTTGGTAATGATTTTACAGTAATGTACATCAGTGATGCCCCTCACCCTAAAAAAGCTTCATGAGCACACATAACCCCTCCTCCACCTCTCTGTTAATTACTGTAGAAATCCATCCACAAACAGCAGCAACAGACACCATTACACGTAGCAATTACTGCTGAATCTTTAATGCACTCTTTAAGCAACTCTCACCAGTGTCTCTCCTGGGCAGACTGCAGACCTGTCTTCCCAAACCATAAATGGGGGTGACGGGGGCACTTGGACAAAGAAAAAAGCTCAAATAAACTTTTAAAAAATGCCTGCATTTCATCTCTTCAACTCTAAAAGCTTAAGCAGAAACCTATTTTCAGGTGAGCGTCTCCAAAACAACCCCCTTTTCACTAATGATCACGTCTGTTCTGCAGAGATTAGCTGGAGGTTCTTTCTTTGTCTGTCTGTGTGTGCATGTGTGTTGATTTGAGTTATATGTGTGGCTAGATGAAGATGGGACTAATGCAGGATGAAAACTAATCGCTACTTTTAGATAAACAATAACTCATGTCAGACTCATGCTAAGAGGACTGTTCATGAGATGCATTAAATACTTCTGTGCTGTACTCAAGTGTATGCGACTTTCCTTAATGAAAAAAGTGTTTATATGCTAATGAAACATACAAAATAGACTAGAAGTCTAGGGCTGCATGATTCTGGCTAAAATCAAGATCACGATTTTCTCACGATTTTGAAGATGTAAAATAAAGGTTAATATGAGAAGGCTATTATTATTTGTATTTCTCATCCTATGGTAAAACAACAATAATAATATTTGGCCTATGTGTAGGTCTACTGTTAGTTAAAATGCTGAATTCTGTATGGACTTTGAATGGTGGACTTGTAAAGTTTTTTTAATTTACAGTAAAGTTACATCAAAATACAACTATTCATAATTCTAAAGTTGAATTATTATGTTTGCAACATATGCTTGTCATTTGTCATTGACAACATTATTAGATTTGTTCTTCCTTTCTGACCTTGAAAATATAATTAATTAAATCGTAGAAAAGCTGAATTAAGATCGTGTGTAGGGTCGAATCGAGATCGCAATCTTTTTTTGATTAATCGTGCTACTAGATGGTGAGCATTGATATTTTTTTAAGTTTTTTTTCTGATTATTATGTTTATAATAAATGTAATTATTAAAAGAAAACTACATTTAAATAATATATATATATATATAAAATTATCAAAATACGAAATCCCAGCATATACTTCACTTCATTACTTGAACTTGCTTCTGATGTTCCATAATTGCATGGACATAACACAGTAGTGTAATTCTAGTGTGGCAGCAGTTTTATGACCTTATTGAACAGCAATAAATTAATTACAATTTGATGAGTATTTGCTTCATAGCATTTGCTAAAAACTAACCCAGAACAGGTAACAGACACAGATGACATGTGCACCTGAGCTTGCATGTAGCTGCATCTCTGTCTCATTACCTGTCTCCATTCTATCCATTGATGCAACTCATTGCAATGCTGCGTTAACAATGCTCCAGCTCTGTTTCCAATGCATCCTTCATGCAATGCTGCAAGACACGGACATGCAGATTTATATGGTTTTGGGGGTGGGTTTTGTTTTTTTTACAGAGGTGTTCTATAAAGGTTAACATGCACTGGAAAAAAAGCCTTGGCTGCAAACTGTATGTTTTTGTCAGCTGGGGGAAGCAGTACAGAAAAAAAGCCCTCAGCCAAGCCATCAAGTTGAACATTGAACTTCACAGTAGTAGCTGCCTTTCTATGCCTCTCCTTTTGATGTTACCTCCAAAGCAAGGGATCAAAGGCTTGGAGTGTGGCGTGGGGAAGTCCCAGGCTCTTAGCCTGGCAGCCCGTGATATATGCAAAAGTCTATGCCAAAAAGAGAGAGAGAAAGAGAGAGAGAGGGAGGGTGGGAATGCAAGCTAGAGACAGCAGGCTTGTATGGAATGTGGCTAAATAGTGTGCTTTGCTTTAACGAACTCTGAGATGATGCAATCGTTCCTTTCTGGGTCTTTTACAGTGAAGTGTTGAAAACAATGAGGGCGTGCCGAGAGAAAGGCTCATGGGCACAAAATGTGTATGATACCTCACCGACAGATCCACTACTCCACTCCCCTTCCCCTCACACACATTATGAAATACTCACATAAATATACAATAAGACGTCCAACTTACAGCAAACAATGGCGTATAAAATGCTGCCCTTCACAAACCAACACAAGACCCACACATATGGATACAATAGGCTCAGCTGAGGTGCATTTAAACCAAATAACCCCCGCTTGGAGATTTTGCACACACACATGCACAAATATAGGTCTACACGTGCACGTGCACACACCCTTTCCCCAGGGCTATAGGATTAAGAGGTCTGTCTGGCTGACAGCGAGCCCTTCCTTCCCACGTACACTGTCAATTCCCTTCCTCCCGCCTGCTTGGCCCCTCGGCCCTGCTCTGCCAGCCAGAGAGGAGGACACACCTGAACTTGACATCGATCTGCTTTTCTCAGCACCACACACATGCAGAATCAAACACACCACAATACACAATCATTGTGCTTGAATGAGGCGAGGATGGTAGTGAAAACAGAACAAATGTGAGGATACAGTGATGACGGATTTGAATTGATTTATTTGGCATGCACAATACATTGACCTTAAATAAAAAATTTTTGTGCCAGGCTTTAGTAAAAACTGCCATTTTCCACCTGCAGCCCCTGGACAGGTAGATCTTCAAACACTCAAAAAAACAAGAAAACAATTTACAACTTGAAGTAGGCTCACTCACATAAATTACACTAAAACAATCAAACAAAAATATGCAAACAATGTTTCCTTTATATAGTATTCTTTCAAATTATTTAGGTTGAACTGATTTGCAAAATATGAATAGTGAACTGAATCTATCTGAATTTGAATTGACATGTAAACATCTTTAGAAGTTAATGAATCATTTCGCCATTAAAAATCAGTTGAAGTCAATGTAATAAAACTACAAAAGCATTTATTAAGCTTAGGTAATGTTAATTACTTAGTTGTTAATAACACGTTTAAATCAAATGTCGTAAATGTTTAATTAAATGGAGTTAATAACTAATAAAATTAATTTCACTGAATAGCTTTCTCATTCTTTTGCAAGTTAATTTATTTATTAGCTACATTTATTAAGTCAACGTGGCTAAAACGTATGGGAGACCGGGCATTCTCTTCATTGGCACCTAAATTGTGGAACTCTTTACCCACTGATATTCGCTATGCAGAAACCCTGCAGAATCATCTCTTAAAACCTACTTTTTTAGGACTTTTTTTTTATTGACTTTTATATTATTTTTAGATGATTATTATTATTATTTTATGTGTTTTTAATAATTTTTATTATTACTTTTTTGCACTAATCCTTGTGTCTTTTACTGCTGCACATTTTATGTCTGTAAAGTGCCTTTAGATGCTACTTTTAAGGGCACTATATACAAATAATTGATCAATTGATTATTAACTCGATCATGCATTTACAATTAAGTGATACAATAAGTATGTTTTTGGGTATTATACTTGTAAAATAATCTTTTAGGCCAGTATCATGATGATACCATATAATATTTGAAACAAGAACATTTGAGACAGGCAGAAGCCTAATATACACTATACATATGATTTTTCAACTACCTCTGACAGAAGAAAGTGTGAATATGTTTTAAATCCCATGTAGGCTTGTATTTAGTTTGTCCATTTATGACTGGCTTAACAAAAAAATTATCTTAAAGCCAAGCTTAAACAGATACTATTTGACCACCATCACCAGTCCTAGTTGTTCAATTCAAGCTTCAAACCAAACGGCATACATGATCTGTATTGTATTACCATACAGTGTCTGACCACAGCTACTGGTGTGTGAGTGTGAGTGTGAGTGTGTGTGTTTGTGTGTGAGGCCATGCCAGTGTCTCTGCTCCAACACCAGATTCTTTAAGAGTCATGGCCTTGAGAGGGAGGAAAAAAAATGATTGTGGATAATAGGGCTGTTGTTAAAGAATGGAGAAGAGAAAGAGCAAGTCAAAGAAAGTGGGAATGAGAGGGGAGGAATATTAAAGACCAGCAGATCCCATTTCAGTTTCCAGGTCATCCAGGGGCTGTCTCTTCACTTGTGTAATTCTTTGTATAAATTTGTGCCAGCTGGATGTCTTTGGCCCTTGCGTTGCCGCTTATAAACAATTCTAAAATGCCATGTCAGGTTAAAAAAAATAAATAATTCAACTATAAAAATGTGTCTTAACACTTTGAAACTCTGTCCCATTCACTTACTAATTCCTCTAGGAATGTAAATCTGCAAATTAATGAGTCTATTCACACCGTGGTCATCTAAATCCATATTGCCCAACATTTTCAGCAGTGATGCAAACTACTGAGCCATCAGACTGCAAAGTAAAATGATTTTACTTATCTTCATCCCTAGGTTTTGTGGGCATTGGGATGTGCAGACACGTACAGGTAGATTTGCGCTGTGATAAAAAATACGCAGCGAGTCACCATCGGGGCCTGCGCCGGCAAAGCTAGGCTTCAATCTGAGCTGTGGTGATGGACGGCTAATGAGAGCAAAAAAATCCATCCCGTATAACAACAAAATACCACTGACACTCCCGATCGCCAGGTTCCCAAGATGAGACAGAAAAAAGGCGAGGAGAAAAGAGGGCTGGTGGAAGACAGGCAAGGAATAAGAACGCGGGAGAGAGAGGGAGAGGGAGAGAAAACTCACAATGATGACACGTAAGTGCAAAGAGCGATTAAGGATTTACTTTCAAAAGGGCCTCCATTGATCTTTTTTGATAGACCTGCAATAAATCAAACCAGATTGACTCACATGAGAACGAAGCCTAATCCTTTAGTCAGATCCAGAAGAACTCAAACCAAACCAGCTGTTAATTTAGGCTTTACAAGATAAAGCAGGCGAAAGCCAACCTGATGTACCCTAGGGCAGGGGCTTACATCATCTCTGTAAAGCAATCAACTTATTGCCAGTTTGGAGAGGTAATCAGAGTGCACACTGGGAGGAAAGAGAAAGACAGAATGGCAGGGAAGGAGAGAGTAGAAAAGGTCCAAATTGCAGGAATAAAGAGGCAGTATGAGAAAACCAGACCGAGAATGAAATGGGGGGAAAGACAAAGAGGTCCAGAAAACTGGCCAAGGGTTATTCCATGCTAAAATATGTAGCTATGCTAGAGATATGGCAAAATATGAGAGGGAGGCAGCACATGCTCTATTTCTTGCCTGGGCACCCTGTAATTTTCCTGGATGTTTGGCCTTTTGCCCATGGCCAGTGCCACCTCGGTCATGCCTGTCAACCACACAGAGTCAGCGCCATAGCCAGCCATGCTAATTAAACCAGTTATTTTTTGCTTGTATAAGTATGTTTCTTCACCAAACCTTTTTTTTTTTTTTTGCTGGATGCAAGAATTGAGACGTGCCATTATGTCTATTCTAGTTACTTTCCTAATGTCTTTTTCAGATCCACATCCAGTTTATGTACGAATATAGGAACAGAGAATATATATATTTATATATAAGTGGCAAGGGTTTCCTCTGGGGGCTCCGGTATCCCCCACAGTCAAGAGACTTTTGGTATAGGTGAATTGAATAAACTAAATTAGCTGTAGTACATGAGCGTGTGAGAGAGTCTATGGGTGTTTCCCAGCACTGGGGATTCACAAGTTTTACTCCCAGTGCTGGGATATGGCTGGAAGGACATACGATGTGTAGAACATATATCAGAGTAATTAGCAGTTCATTCCACTGTGGCAACCCCTGTTAATGAGGGATTAAGTCGAAGGAAAATTAATGAATGAATAATAATAATAATGCATTTTTCTTTAATTAATATAATTTGAAATAAAAAAAATGAATACTAATAATTAGGCCCACACAGAATCTGCGCGTGCAGAATTTTGCAGATTTTCCGCAGATTTCCGCAGATTTTAGCCCATCATTAATTCTGTTTATTTACTTGAGTAAATGTGTGTAAATCTAAATTTATTTAGTTTTTAAATTAATTACAGTAATATTCTTGACCAATATGAAAATATTCATCTGATTTATGTACAATGCAGTTTGTAAAGTTATATTTTTTGTTTTTTAGTAGATATATTATATGAGAGACTTGCTTTGTTTACCAAATAAAGTGAATCTAATTTGATTTGCATTTTAAACATAAATAAAAGTTAAAAAGGTAAAATTTTTTTATTTCAAAAATTAAGGTTTTAGTTATGATCCTCTCAAAATAATTTTGCAGAAATCCGCAGATTTTTACCAAAATTCTAAGCAGAAATAGCAAAAATCGTCCTCAGATTCCATCTGGCCCTACTAATAATCTATAATATTAACACACAAATACATAAATACATCAGATAAAATGGCAAACAATGATAATGTTGTTGATTTGGACGGTAACAGGGATGCATCACTTAAACACACCCAGACACGCATCCACTCATTAGGTACCATGTTCTTGCCTTTAATGTTCTGTTTACTACACACAACAAGATCAAATCTGAAATCCAATTCCAGGCCTGACCAGGGCCTTTCACTTTAGTTCTGAGGGTGCCTTGAAAAAAGCCAGGCTTGTAGTCTCTGGAAAGTATCCAAGGGAAACTGAGGCTCAAGAGTCCAAACAAAACCCCAGGTGAAATCAGAGTAAAAGCAGGAGCCCGCTTCCCCACCTCCCTTTGACACACTGCCTGCACACAGGGATCACTAAGACTTTGGGTGTCTGCTCTACCCAACTAAATTGAAGTTAAACGAGCCAGGGGTTTGACACACATGTGCACATCCATGTAAAGAGCTTGGCACTTCCGTAGCGCTCTGCTGCGCATACTATCTTTAGTGTTGAACTGAGGTCCTCGACTGCCCCTCCTCCTTGTTTTAGTGAGTGTACCACTCAGCCCTGTGCCTTCCACCACCCTCCCAACAGGGTCACACTTTTAATTACACAGAAACAGTAATCCCATCAGACAGATGGCAAACAGGCCTTCACCCAATGACTTTATGCCCAATTGAATCATTACTGATGTTATTTGCTAAATTATGGCAAAACACAAAAACACTGCAGAGTGGGATTTTCACAAGAAGCTAGGAAAAGCAGATGTGCCCTCCTGTCGAGCATCTGTGACAGAGATCAAGAAGGCGTGAAGATGGGAAGTGGAACGCTGGGTCTGATTTAAATGAATAATATGCTAATCAGTGCAAGCAAATGCAGACCCTTATTATTCCTTGTGGTAAAAACAAACAAAAAAATTCCTCTATCGGACAAGACATTTCCAACCAACTTGGTTTGGTAAACCACATAACAAGCGCAATTGAGAAGTGACGAGAGTTCTTTTCTTAAAAGAAGGAGCGTGTTTGGTTTATGGGCTTTGCTCAGCACCGCCGTTTGTCTTTGGGGAACATCCCAAGAATCCACTCTTTCCTGAAAACCAAACACTGAGCTTCAATCCACAACCTTGCTGCCAGAGCCCATTCATTCTTTCTTTCACTTGCTTGCTCACTCACTCACTCTTTCTGTCTGTCTCTCTCTCTCTCTCTCTCATCTTTTCGTCTGCCCATGGCTTCTGTCAACAATTAGCGGTCGCCTCTTCCAGAGTCCCAGACCACAGCACCCCGAGCGTTAAACTATGCAATCTCCCAATCAGTCCCTTAACATAAATTACAGCTTGCAACATCATTTGGGAAAGAGATGCACCTCAGTGCCAATAAACAAACAATTCCCATAAAATTGTTTTTGACAGAATTAATACAAACTCCTAACTAAGCCAGAGTCTTGACTATACATGCCACAGGCCGTAATAAAGTCAATAAAAATATTTGGAGCCTATAATCTTGGCTTGCAGCAGAGCCTGATTGCTCACCTGTTGTGTTGCTTGGTGTTAATGTATGTCTGATTGGTGCATGTTCTGGCTGGGCCCCAGGGTGTCATATTCCATGCTGGGTGGCTAGAGTTCGTGCCACAGTTGGGAGCAGTTCCTCGGTCCAACAGTGGAGTAGTAAATCTACGTCTAAGCATTTGGGACAAGCCACACACCATAGAATAACACTAACATTTTCCATTTCATAAAACATGTCTAGGTGAAGGCAGAATTACGTGTTTGTGCTACCAGATTGGTATTTTAATTATTGTTTCTAAGCTACTATAAAGCAAAAGGGCAAACGGACTTAAGACTAAAGACTTAAGACAACAACTCGGTCGCCAAATCCAATTATTTTGAGCTCAGCTCAAATTAGTTCATATAGAGTAGCTGTTTAAAATACTTGTCCCCTGCTTGGCCCTGGTAAAACCGACAGCTTTTCATACAACTGTAGGGAACTGTAGGTCTCAAGGCATGAACGCTGCTGTAAAGTTATCTAAGAAGTATTCTGAAAACTTTCAAGCTGTTTTTTTTATGTTTTTCCTGACTTTGGGTCAATAGGTCATTGCCTGCAGTTGTTCTTGTATAAAGAAGTGGGAGATAATGAGCTGGAGAAGGACCTTTAAAGTGCTACAAAAGAAAACAACCAGTATGCCTAAAAACAGGGGATTCCTGGGACATACAAAAAGATTCATCATAATTTTAAGTCAGAAGATGGCAGTTGGGAGGAAGCCGGAAATTACTAACATAGATGCTACTGAAATGAGAGGTTTTTGAAAATAGCCACAGAGCTTCAGGGAACAGCAGTCATGGCCGCCAAAGTGTTTCTGGTTCTCCGTTCTGTAATAAGACAGTAGAAATCTGCAACCAAATGACTGTCAACATAAAATTTGCACACACTTAAGTATCATCAGTAAGATCAGACCACAAAAAGCAACATGAGTGGTTCTCCTCAAGTGTGCGGTTGCACTCCTGGAGTCTCGTCCCAGAGGCGAGTGTGTGGAGTATTTGAGCGTGTAAGGCCGCACAGCAGCTGTGAGAACGGCACAGGGCCAGCTGCTTCCTCGCCGGCTCCGATTTCCTGACCTCACAGCCTGAGAAGCACACAGTCAGGTGACCAGAAATAAAACCTTCCTCATGTCCTCAACCACCCGAGCTCAGACTCTTGGGCAAAAGGGCACCCCAAACACCTTTTCTGCTTTTTGCTTTCAAAGCAGTAAACACCTTTTTGCTTTGAAAGAATTGGCTGTGCCACCGTGTTGATAAAAGGTTTTAGATCAGCCTGTGTCTGAGCTCTGTAAACCGATACCTTTTTCCTCATAGAATTCACTTTGCTGTGACCACCATGTTTGCATACCACAAATCTTGTGTAACTGTAAAGTGGGTTCTCACCACTGAGACTTTACATTAACAGAACAGAGGATATTCATCAACTATAAATGAATACTGTGAAAGTCAGGCCCACTGACATGACTCAGGAGAGGAGCCCTATTTATTCAGTTAAAAGAAAGTCCTCAAATGAGGGACTATTTTTACTTCTAAACTAAAAGACAACAGTTCTGTTTAAAGATTGGTCAATACTGTCACACCCTTCAGATGGATAATGAGATGGGCGGAATGGGCATGCAGAGGTGATTGCGAGCTGGCCATGACAGTGGCCTCAGCTTTGCGTGCCTTGAGTAAATAACAGGCTCTATACAGTAATTGTAACTTAATTGCAAACCGGGGAGAGTTCAGGGAGAATGCCAGAGTCAAACTAGGTCAGTGAGGGCCCTACTTCAGCATAACTAAGCCTCTGACCTGGTACTGCTTCCTCAACCTGTCTTCCTTAAACCCAGAATGATTTAGTTGGTAGACTAGTTGTGATTGAAGACTCTAGGGGTGTGTTAGGCCACATTCGGTGAGCCGCCTTACGGAGCGTGGCCTTCTTACCGCCTCATTTGAACTGCAATCCTGCTCTTTTGCTCTCAGTGCATCTTTTTGTCATTTGAGAGCTCATGCCCCATTTGTATTATCCACTGAAATGACAGGAGGAGGAAGAGGAGGGGGTTGATGGGAAAAGGGAGGGGCTTGGGGGGAGTCAGTCATAAGGAGACAGCACCCACAGTCCCCCTGGTTAAAAGAAACACACATACACAAACACACACACACACACTCTCCTTGACTAATGTGCCACGACACTCGTACATCACCCACAAATTGGCCAAATGAATTAACCACGGCCCCTGGTTAGCATTTCAGGCTTTAAATGGATTTTCCCTCTCCTGGCCTAGCCAATAATTGCATTTATCCATCTTGTTGAAGCACGGTTTACACACTTGCTAACATCGTGCTAATCCAGGCTACATTTTCTGCTCCAATGGCAGGAGAGGAGGAGATTTGTCATAGGATCATAACAGGTAATTCAAACAACAATTAGTTCAATGACTCCCCCGTATGTCAATGTCTGGCTTCCCCGCAGGAACAGGTTGATGGGTCTTCTGTCGTTTTCCCCCTCCCTGTCTAAGTCTTTCACAGTCATTGTGCTTACAGAGATAAATTGAGCTCTGATGCTTTTTAGTACCGCTCATCCACACCACTAGGCGCTAGCAAACAGAATTCCAAGTAAATGGGCCCTGTAACTATGGTCCCTGATTTATTCACACAGACACACATACACACGGTTAGTCTGACACAGCACGTGCGTCAAAGTCTGCTGCAGGGGTCATCTGCAGACCCACAAGTGTTTGAACAGTAGTGCATTAGACACTTCAGGACCTACAGGACAATTGGGCAATGTAAACACTGTGGTACTTCCTTCCTAACAGACCTCAATATCTGGGCTATGGTGACCCACTACATGCATCCATGTTCTGACTAACAAGCAAACATCTATTGTCTTCGCCTCCTATACCCTAAAGCCACACACACTGTTAAGGAATGTCTTCACCTACTTACATCATTCAACACGTAAAATGAATCTGAGAAAATTTAAGGCCCAGCATCAAAACCTGGCTATTGTTAAGTATTGAGCTTGGTGGACCTGGATCATTTTTCCCCTTAGTGACCTGAAATCTTTCACTTCGACATCCCATGCTATGGCAAAGCAGCCCATTTATCTTTATTGATATTTGAAAAATGCAAAGCGTGACGGCCCATAAAGATACAGAAGCTGTAAAGCTGAAGATAAAGAAAAACTGCCGGTTCTAAAGGGCATCTAAACTAACGTCACATCACCACTGTCATTGCCTATTCCATACCAGCATCGCTTAAACCGATTGCTGGCCAAAGAAAATAGCTCCAGGTCAAGATTAAACTCTCTTTCCTTATAAATAACTCCCACTCATCGCTAAATCTTTCCATTCACCAGATAGCCAGTGGAGAAAGATCACTATTCACTACGACTGGCAAGCAGTCATCATCTCTATTTAACTCGGAGGGCTGCTGAATTACACCTCCTCTATGTCTTTTAGATCTTAACACTGTGAAAGGACACTGGTTGCAATCAGACACCACATCTGCCACCTCTGGCTAACACTGATCAGACTCACAGAGCCCTAGGGGCAGCTGGCCAAAGATACACCTCCATTCAATTACACCTCTTGCTCACAATGCAATTGACAATTCGTTCAGCGAGGGAAGTCAATTCACTGCATTTTGGAATCGACCGTACTGAGCGTTCACACCGTCCTCTAATGAGATGTAGAGGCAGTGACAGTTGATCCAGGCTAATCCTTAAGGGTGAAAATGTACAAATAAACAGACCAACATTACCTACAGTCTGTGCTGAAAACATTTCATGTGTTCTTTCATTCTTTCATCCTCCACTACAAGTCTATACAAAATTTAGCATTTTAACCAACAGTAAACCTACACATAGGCCTAATATTATTATTGCTGTCTTACCAAATGTTTGAGAAATAACAATAATAATAGTCTACTCATATTAACCTTTATTTTACGCCTACAGAATCGTGAGAAAAATCCTAATCTTGATTACAAGCAAACAAATAGTGATTCTTATTCGCCAGAATCGTGTAGCCCTATCTTGAGGTGTAGACAATTTAATCTAATTTGAGCTTTACCCTTACACAAAACAACCCACAAGACAAAACTGTTATATGGCCGTCTGACAAGCACAATGCTAATCAGCTGAAAAAATTATCTATATGGTTTGACAGCCATACAGCGGGATATGGACAATGAAATTGCATAGCATGAGGCTCCACAAACGCCATTGAGCAATTCCAGTGTTTTGGATGTGACAATTGCAGTCAAAACTCAAAACATAAATTCCCATAGAAAGTATATGTTAACATTGTATTGAAACATCTGTTTATATTTTCCAGAACAACTGACCTCAGAGTTAAAGGACCAGAAAAATATCAATATATGATATTGTTTTAACATGTTTGTACTTTAAATGAGGACAATAAACATGCGTTATGGATGTGACGAAAAAAGTCTGTGAGTTTACAGTATACAACATACTTTGTGGAAATTCTGTGGATTAAACTGCACAACCCAAAAGAAATAATGCTAATCAAAAGGAGAAGAGTTGGCTCTCTATAGAACAAACATGATTGATTTTATTTTATTTAAAGAGTTTTGCATTTATGAGGAAAAAGTGTCATTATGGATGTGACGTCTCTCCGTTATGGATGTGACAGATGTGAAATTTCCACTTGTGTGACTTTGGTAAATCAAATATAATAGTTTGAAAACATTGACAGATACATTTTTGAGTATTTCTAAAGTACTGTAAAATACTTGCCTACACAAAACAACGCAGAAACGGTTGACATTAGCATAAAATTGCTCCATTGCGTGCACATTATTTATCACAGGGGAGGGTTATCTTGAGATAAACAACAATATCGGTATTAAAAAAACCTCATATTTATGGTTTATAAAGTTCATAAAGCACCTATCTTTTTAACGCATGCAAATATAGGGACCTTCAACCACTAATCTTAATATAAACCCCTGATTAGCGGATTAATTTTCTTCTACCCTGGTAGAAAATCTCCTTCACCTTTTGTTCCATTCTGAATGCAGTACCTTTGCTAGAAACAAGCATGCAATAAACTCATTAGTGAACAGACAAGCACACGCGCATCCACACGCACACACTCTGGGCCCTGCTCAGAGCTTATCCCTTGGCAATTAAAAGTTTAATTAGAAGATTAAAAATACATGGGCTGAGTTTTATCACCTATTACTTTCTCAATTATGTGCTTTACCCATACAAAATGCACCCGACATATCTCCAGAACTTAATGCAGATTATCCAAGTAAACAGGATTTCACCTTCTGCGATGCAACATTATCAAATCTCAATTTGCAATCAGAGCTAGAAGACAAACTTGTCAGTGTGACTCTAAATTAGCTCACTTCCTTATCAAAGAGTAACGTTTCACTGGACGGAATAATAAATACAGAAGCAAAAAAAGCGACTGGTCAGGCTTCATCTTTTTTTAGAAGCTTCAATAACATGCCTTAATGAAGAGAACTTTGTCCTACTTTCATGTTTAAAAATAGATACCGGTAGGTTTTTATTTGTTTTTCTGTTGAAGTTCTGTGCAGAAGTTAGACTGAAAACGTATGTCAGTGACAGACTTCCTGTGTAAAGGCAGTGATGGTCAATCTGTCAGGCTTTTTATCAGAGCAGAATATTTACCACATGTTTTGATGTCATTATGTTTTCTGTACTAGTGATCCGCCTGACGTACTGACAAGGCTAGTCATTATCTTTTAAAGTCTGATAATGAATGTACAGTAAAAAGACCTTGTGCCAATGAGCACCGAAACTCTTTCAATGGAAACTTGCACAATCCTATCATTAAGCATACAATTTAGATGGAAGCTCCAGAAAGCGTGTGTGTGTGTGTGTGTGTGTGTGTGTGTGTGTGTGTGTGTGTGTGTGTGTGTGTGTGTGTGTGTGTGTGTGTGTGTGTGTGCGCACTTTGGCCCAACCAGAGCACGTTCCAATCCAAACAAAAGCCCTGTGCAACCAAATTCCACCAGCGTCACCCAAGCCTCTACGCTGGAAACCTTCCAGCCGACATTTTGATGACGAGGCGGGAATCAGGAAGCATTAATAACTTAGCCTTGTTCATTTTTTTTTAAAGAAGAAGAAGAAAAAAATACCACACGCATGGCCTGTCCATCAAACGTGACTATAAACTTGTCACCTCCTCCTTGTCGTTTTTCAGTCCCTGCTGTGTTTTTTCTTTTCTTCATTTTTTTTTTTCCTTAGGAGATAAATGTGAGGCCTGGGGGCTCTATTGTTTGGACATCTAACCAGGAACTGTCGCCACTCTCATTGCCCCCACATTAGCAGCAATTATGCGCCCTATTCAGACTGTCTTTGTGCATCTCCCTCCTCTCCGTCTTCCATCTCCCCCACTATACCACGGCGGGCAAATCGACCCCGCTTTTTCCCGCTTTTCCTAATCCCCAGCTCCAGTCCAATACTGGACAAGATAAACTTCTCTAAATCAAGCAAAAAATAACATTCCTTTACAGCAAGATATAAGCAGTGAATTTTTTTTTATCAGATTTTATGAGTACTGTAGTAAAACTTAAATTACAATTTTATTATATTTTGTGTGTATTATATTTACTAGCATGTATTCATAAAATAAAATGTAATCAAATAAACTGTAAATAAATTAACTGTAATTAAATAAAAGTGCTCAGCATATATATATGTACACCCCTCACAAATCTATCTTTTAAATTCAAATTTTTATTAGAAAGCTATACGCTATACAATATTATACTTGTGCATATACATTAGATTAGTCAGTACTGAAGACAAATCTGGAGCTTATCTAACAAAATAACTTACGATAACGGTCCAAAAACTAATAGACTAGTAGTTGAAATTTTGTAGATTTTTTATTTTATTTTTTAGTTAATTGTATCATCTTTCAATTTCTAAATATGTTTGGCGACTAAAATATTATTTTAATAAATATATCTGTTTAATAAATCTGTTTTGTTTAAATGCACCAAAATACATTGCCTATATTCACTGAGAAATAGACAAAAATATTCATTTTCAAAATGGAGTGTATTCAATTATGCTGTCCACTGTATATAAATATACAATAAATTACATTTCAGTGTGAAAATAAAGCATGGAAGCTGTCATATTTACTTGGAAAAATATACATATTACAATATTTGTTGGCCAAACATATTCTTGTGTGGTTTCTTTCAGATTATTTTAATATGTAACAAATTGTTTTGTTTCAGAGTTTTGTTTTATTTTATAAAAGAATTGACAAAATGTTCCACTAATATTCAGTTACTTTTATACAGATTTGTTCAACAAAATTGAATGTCCATAAATCATTAAAGAAAAAAAGTGGCAAGTCATATATATTATACTACAATTAAATTACAAATAGTTTATTTATATTTATAGAAATTTTTATGATCTAACAAACTGATTCCCTCCTGACTTACACTCTTGTCATGTTTGCAAAACTCTTTTTATTATATAAAATATTACATAAATATTAAATAAAATATATACACTACCAGTCAAAAGTCTGGAGTTTTTTTTAAGGAAAATAATTCTGTTTATTAAGGTGGCATTTATTAAATGTAAAAAAATTGCTAATTGTTAAATATTTATTAAAAACTTTTTTAATAAAAAAAGTTTCAAATGAAATTATTACTCTAGTCATTTTTGCTTTTATTACTATTACCATTAATAATAATAATAATAATAATAATAATTATTATTATTATTATTATTATTATTATTATTATTATTATTATTATTATTATTAATGTTAGAGTGATTTCTAAAGGATCATGTGACTGAAGACTGGAGCAATGAAGCTAAAAATTCATCTTAAGAATCACTGGAATAAATAATTAAATTAAACGATAAACTATTTTTGAACAGTTATTTTATAGCGCAATAACATTTCACCATTTTACGATTTGTACTGTATTTTTGATTAAATAAATGCAGCTTTGGTAAGCGGGATAAGCTTATTTTAAAACATTTAAAAATCCTACTGACCCCAAACGTTTGACCGGTAGTGTATGTCAAACAATAAATCTATTAATTAATAAAAACATAATAAAATTTATTTTAAAAAGCTCATATATGGTTAAATAAACAATATATTCATGTTAAAAGCCCAAGCTCTTGTTTTGTTTAAAATGTACAAATTTATTTACACACTTGAAATCTCGCCCCCCACCATCACACACCCCAGTTAAATCTGCCTGTCCTTTAAGAATTCACATGCAGCTATGATACAGCTGCACAGGCCTGCGCACGGTGCATGTGCACACAGAGAGAAAGAGTAATTTCATTTCCATGTTTGAGGAGCCCCTCGACGTGTAAGCCAGCAGCAGGACTAAATTTAACAGATGACAAAAGTTGCATTCCAGACGTACAGTACGATCTTTGTGTTGATCTTTGTGTATGGAAATAAATGGCGAAGAGGAGAGAGAGGTGAGGGGTGGGGTCAACAACACACAGCTGCTAAGCCAATGCAGACACTGAATTTACAACAGCATTTATCTGAGTTCCCCATTTATCAGTTACTCCATTGCGTCTGCAGCTTTAAAAACAAATGCGAACTGACAGAAATACAATTGACAAATTAGGGCATTCGTTAAAATTTTATTTTTAAAAAAAAAAAATTTTATTTATTGCAACGCGATTACGAAATTCTTAACGGTCCACGTCCGAACAAGAAACCTTCATTAACTATTGAACTAGTGCAGAACATTGTGTATATACAACGCTGCCTTGAAAAACACCAGCGTGACACAGGGAGAAAGGAAGGAACAATCAGGGGAAAAAACTCCAGGTTACATTCACACACGATCATAGAGAGCAGCCTGCCAAAATCATCAACGTAAGACAATTGAGCACAGCAAGTCAAGAAAAAAAACACATCTCAGTAAATATTTACAGCACAAATCCTTGCCATTCATTTACCAAGCACTAACAAAACCGTACTGTACTCTTTTACGGCCCACCCCCTCCAACCCCCCCACCCACATCTGCGATTCATTGACTTTACAATTTACCACATGTCGAGATGGGAGAGGTCGGGACTCTATCTGAATCACGACACAAATATGCGAGTGATTTATTGTTTTAAAAACCATGGGCCGATTTAGCGCAACTCCACTCTTCCTGAGCATTACTCCTATTGGCAGACCATGAACAATTACAGTTTGGACTAATTAAGCCCTGAGAATGTGCTGTGCGCCGCTAATGTCTCACAGGCCCCGCTTTTAGTTTAATGGTGCCAAACTTTGCTCCCCAACTTAACTTGCACAAATCCAAAACAGATTGCACTTTTTTATGGGTGTTTATCAAGCCTTCGCAAACAGAAACCGTTTGGGCTTTTTTTGTTGTTGCAGTGTTGGATGGAAGGAGGAGAAAAAAGGGGGGAAAGGAGGAGAAAGAAAGAGGGAGAGAAAGAGGGAGTCTTGCTTCCGCCATTCTTTGTAAACAAAAGTGATTTGCAAAACAAAAGGATGGCAACCTTCTAAATAAACTGGGAGTGTATTTTGCGGTGAGCGGCACAAAACGCGAGCGCGTAGCTCAGTGAACCCCCTGCGGATAGCAATTAGGGGCCATTAACATGTAAAGCCAATTTGATAAGGTACGAGTCTATCCCTGTAAATCCGTATTAAACTATCTCCTGCACCTCACACGACAGTCTATTCAACACACATAATCCATACGATAAAGCTTTGTTGCTGACGTCTTAGCTTAAAAAGATTCAGTCACGCTTATTTAAAATATGTACATGAATGAGGAACGAATTCATCTTTAGTTCAAATATTAATTGATTTAAAACATTTGATATTAAAATGCTTTTTTTTTCTATCGTGCATCTCTTTTTCTTTGCTCCTAATTTCAGAGAGTGCGTTTGGGTGTTGCAAGTTTGTCTTTTTTATATAAATATATCTAAAATATAATATATATATATTTGTTCCTTTTTTTTTACTACACATAATTATACGTTGAAACCTGAAACCTCTGCCAAAAGTCTGCAGGCCTAAGGAATTATGGGGCCAGGGGTGGCGTCAAATATCTTAACATTCATAAGTCAGGGAGGCAGTAAATAAACCCAGCGGATTTATGGGCATAAAGCCCCCTGCCAGAACTCAGCCGGCCAGACCTCTGCTCTACCTCGCTTTCTCCTCCACACAGACCTGTTGAGGTGTGATTTTAGCCTACAGCCACCCAGTTAACCCAGCACCTTTCCAACCACAACACACACACACACACACACACACACACACACTGAGTGTGTCCGCCACGCAAACTGCTCTCGATGAAAAGGGGAAAGAGTGGCTATTGTCTGCAGTCTTAGTGAGGGGGGAGCGAAGAGTGCACAGGCATTGTCGGAAGAACGTCATGTCAAATTGCTAAATGCTACCAAATGATCGTAAAGCTTTTCCGATTGAGTGGTTGGAAATACAAACTCATCGTTATTATAGCTCTCAGGGGTCAGGCGAATTAAAACCACTCTCAAACGCACAGTGAAGGAAAAACATTTCATCACTATTGCAAGAGCAGAGCGTCAGGGAAATTCAGCTGACACAAGGCTTACGTGAATTTTATTTGTCCTAAAAAAATTGTCAATTGTCTAATAACAATGCTGGTATTCAGCATACGCTCTTCCTTTACAGCTTAAATAATGGTTTAAAAATCCCTCCAAATGTCTCAGATACAATAAAACTGAAATATATCATCTTCTTTTATTAAATATAATTTAGATTATTTTTTAAAGAAGCTCAAAACTGCTAAAAGCCACATTGTCGGCTGCTAAACCCAACAAGCCCACTGTGTTCGTTAAACGAAGCGACAGCTAATCGATGCTCAGGTGAATTATTTATCCTCTACTTAAGTAATGCGTTTATGAATACAACGGCTTTCAACTTCAAAGCGGTGTGGGTCGGACGCCCAGGCAGCTCATAGGTAGCAGACCTCATGGCACAAAAAAAAAAAGCGGGGTGAAGGGCTACAGCGCAATGTCAAAGACTGAGATCTGTAGGCCCGGTTACAGTAAGAGATCAAACATTACAACACACAACTATAAAGAAATTCACTATATCTACGGGTAGAATATTTAGGCTAGAGGGCCAGAACAGTCCTGGGTTGACTGCCACATATAGGGGAGGATAAATCAAACAATGATCCTTCTTCCATGGGAGATCTCTATATTCTTGGTAGCCTAAAATGAATAAGCCAACGATTTAGACGCTCCATCTCGGCAGGTAGAAGAACTCTCATATTAAAAGCATCTCTGAGATTATTCACAACCGAGCAAAACACGCTGTATGTCAAATCCGTCCATCATTTTCCTTGCATTTGCCATACTTAAACGTTCATTATTATTCTGTGCTTTTATTTAAACGTTGAGCATCAGCACAGAAATGATCAGCAGGTGAAAATCATTCAGCAAACAGCATGTTTTGGGAAGCGTGCAATTTCCATGACAGTCAGATGTTTCAACAACAAACCAAAAAATGTCTCTGATATTGGAAACAGTGTAATAAAATTAAACACCTAAAGTAAATCCACAGTTTCACAGCAGGATATTTTAACTCACTTCAGGTTACACATCCCGTCATTGTCATAAAGCGCATCTTCATGTTTCAGATTAAGCCTGGAGCTGATTAGGGAAATCAGGAATAGCAGTACAATTTTCCTGATCCTTGATAAATTATTTCTACATAAACAGCATTTTTACAACATATAAAATAGTCTTTCTGAATAGAGAAATGACTAAATCAATCAACTCTAATTCATTCTGATGCCAGGAGAAGTGCTGGACAAATATGCATAACTATGCAAAGCCAAACCCAATATAAACAACATCATTTGTATTTACATTTGTATATAAACATTATTCAAATGGTATTATCACATGCTGCATGCACTCAACACAAAGTCCATGCCATGAAAACAAATGCAAATATATAACTCAAAATAATTGTTCATTTTAAAATATTTCTGACACCACCGAGTAATATTTTACTACACTCCAATCAAGTGTGGTATGAGCAATATTGTGCTTTCATTCTGACGATCACAAATTGATTGAATGACTTCCACTAATTACCATAAACATTTCCCATGAAGCTCTTTGGCAATAATGTTTATGTGCATTGCATTCTTTAAATAACACAAGCGACATTATGCTAAGCTCAGATAAATGACTCATAAATTAGCTCAAATAAATGACTAATGTGTCGTTTTATGTGGCACACTGTAAAAATGTTTTCATCGCCGTGTCATAACAGCATCTTTGTTTCCATCCATTTAAACTGTCACAATAATTTTCATCACCTCTACCTCGATTTTGTTCATAAGGAATTCAATTTTAAGTAGCAGAAAAAGGCACAGACAGTAATAAGCAAGGCACCACTTTGATTTTGCTTAAAATATACTTAGATTACAAATGAATTTAAGCTTTCTATTTTGAGGGTTTGATGCCTTTGAATAAAAGGAATGTTAATGTTTTTATTTTGCAAGTGCACAAATCATAACGACAAAAACATAAATAATAGCAATAACACTGTTATTATAAATTCAAACGTACATTAAGATTTTAGTTGAATAAATGTGGTAGTCTGCGCTACTGTAAAATTAGACGTCTAGTCTAAAGCAAACGATTTAACGTCTAGCAGTTATTCAAGCACATAAACAATTAAGATAAAATAAGAAACAGCGTAACCAATGTTCTAAAACAATCACAACCTGCCAGAGTTTGTCAGGGAAAGCGAAAAGAAATAACAAGAGCGGAGATTAAAGTTCCAATGTCTGTGTGTTTGTGCACGTCATGAAAGCACATTGCGCGTCCCACTGCACTCGCCGCTCGCGGGCTGGCAGCGCTCGGCCAGTGTTTCCGCGCGAACGGCGTGCCACTGTACAGTAGTGCAGACTGTGAAGTGTGGCAGAAGTTCACCAGCCCTCCAAAGCAATTCCTAAACATGGACGTGGTGGTTCAGCTATGTGCATGTGGCTGCAGAAAGACGTGAAAAACACTTACTGTGCGCGCGGTCGGAGAAAGCGATCCGTTCGGGAGGTACGGGCTCGTGAGGTCGGGAATCATTATAAATGGATAGCCCGGGTACGGTGGGCTCTTGAACAGCCCTCCATCTTGCCTTTTTGCAGCTAACATGGCGGGGGGGAAAAGAGGAAAACTTTTAGTTTAAGTTACATTCCCAAAAAACTTTGTAAGTTACGTATGTGCAGAAGCAAAGTGAAACCGATGCACCGTGTTGTTGTCCTGTGCAAAAACAAAAAGAAGGAGATTTAGAGAAAAGAAGCACTCACCCTCCTCTAAACTTTCTCTTGTTTTGTCTCTGAAACTTTCAGATCTAGGCGGAGGCCGTCTTTCCGCCTTGAAATGCAACGAAACACAGGGAATGCATTGAATAATCACAGCGAGGAGATCGTTACGTTAGCTAGTTAGCAGCGTGTTTAAGCAGGAAAAAGTGCATGTAAACTTGTGGACAAGTCGCGGATTCGCGCTTATTTGTCACTTACCTCGGAATCCGAAGAGCTGTTTTGATTCGTTTCCGACTCGTTTACGAGAGAAGACTTGACATCTGCTAAATCCCTTTCTGCTGAAGAGTTCTCCGAAATCTTTTCCTCCTGCTCGCCTTCGTCTTTGAAGGAAATCATTTCATCGTTCGCACCCAGATCGTCCCCTCCACCGCCGTTCAGCTGCGGCATTTTTCCCGAGGAGCGCTAATTTTGCGGGGGGCCAAAAACACCCAAAAGTTTTTAAACCCTTGATCTTGGTGTGATCCCCGAATCCCGAGTTTTAAGTTTAGGGACTCGCAGTGGCGTTTGGCTGGGTGAGTGTTCAAAACTCAAAAAGAAGAGGGCAATCTTGGCAGAAACAGAAGCCGGAGACGGAGCTGAGGCGCTCGGATTGAGGGAGTTGAAGTTGGTCGGAGTGGTTTTCAGTTCAAAGGCGGCGCTGATTGACAGATAGAGAGGGATGGAAATAGAGAGAGTCTGGATTCGGGATTATTGACAGGGAGAAACACACAAGAAAAAAAATCTAATGAGATTCAAACAGGGAGGGACTTGAAGTGACGTTTTCATAAATAGAGAGGGGCAGGAAAAAGTACTGGAGGGGGAAAAGGGCTTGAACGAGAGAGAGAGAGTGAGTGAGCGAGCGAGAGAGAAAGAGAGAGAGAGAAAAAAAAGCTTTTGGTGAAGAGCAGGACAGTTAAAGCGAGTCGCCCCTGTTTGCTTTTGTACAGGAATGAATGGAAAAATAGGCGGAAGACACTTGTGCGATAGTTTGCATGTATCTGAGCGGAGAAACGGCACAGCTAGAATCATATTGGCTTCCTTATTTTCCGCAGTTGTTTTAGGAGCTGTTGGTGGGTTGAAATAAATACACTCTCTCTCTCCAAACATCTGCTCAAAACAGAATAGGCTCTGAATTCAGCTCCAAATCGAACCTGTTTGTCAAAATTATTTTATATTTTTTTATATGCAATGTCATTAAATGACAGTTAATTTTGCCAGCTTGAATTAAAATTTGATAAATTGTACAACAGACTGCATTATGATTTTACACAATACATTTTAATATGCATTATATATATATATATATATATATATATATATATAATTACATATTTATAATTATTGAAATTATACCACACACACACATGTATACACACACACATGTATGTATATATTCAGTATTATAAAAGGGTTGGATTTGAAACAGACGGAGGAGGAGTGGAGATGGGCTAATTGAGGCCAGATAACCTGTATTTATTATAAATAAAGACAGGGGGGGTTTGGGGTTGAATATCCATATCTCCATGTCTCTTTTCTGCTAAACATTTTTATTTCATTTCTTTACACTTATATTGTGTTAGAACAAAATACATTAAACAAATGCATTATATAAATTAAAATCAAACTATGGTTATCTAGCTCCCCACAATCGTATATATTCCAAAGGCATCCCCGTTTTTGTCATTACTTCCTATATCAGCCTGCTGACTCACAGCATTTTCCCCAATTCTAACATTATTTAATTACTTGTTTGTTTAATATTTAAATAAACCATTTCCCTACATTTATTTTAAACATAATGACAATGTGAACATTAAGCTTTATCTTAATTTTTCTTAACTGAATTTCACTGGTGGAATTATACATACAACATCATTTGAAGCGAGCTTGCAATATGTACTGTATAATTCAATCCACCAAAAAAATAATAATTTCACCAATATACACCGCATGTAAATAAAATATGATTCCCAAATAACATTTTATTTCAACATAAGCAAGAACTGGGATCTAAATTGAATGAACACAAATTATATTGTTCATTTAATAATCCACCCAAAGAGCATGATCCAGAGAATGACACATTTTCACATTCTTTGATTTTATATGATCCATTGGACAGGTATGCATCCTTACAGAGAGGGTCAATATGATTGAACAATAACGACTCAGTATTTAAAATGTGCTGTCAGCAGCTGAAAGATGCCCCATTGCTTTCTGACTTCAGAAGTCTGGAGCCTGCAGATACTAGACCAAAGCAGCTGAGCTCCTAGCTAGCATCTCCCTGGATTGCCTCAGCAGGTTACTGAGAGTTCACTTAGATTGGGTGCGTTTTATCAGCCTTGCTAAGCCAAGCCTTGCTCTATTTAGTCCCCGGCTGGATCTAAACATATGACCAATCCATGGGTTAAAGTACAGTTCAGACTGACCTATTCTCTCCGTGCCGCTATTTTATCATGCTTAAGTAAACAAAGAAAGGAAAACAATGTTTATTTAAAAGTTTTGATATGTTCTATGTGTGTTTGTGCAGATAGTTAATTACCCACAATGCCTCAGTGCTGTTGCACTGGATGAAATGGCTCTGTTCTTAATTAGCATATTACGGGCTCTGTTAATGGTCTTCCCGGTTGTTTTCAGAGTAACAATATGTGCATTTTAAAAGCTGGGTTAATAGTGAATACAGCTTGATTTATGCCAGATCCCCTCTAAGCTAGTTGAATAAAACAAAACAAAACAAAAATGAAAAAAGTTGTTTTTTTTCTCCATTTTTACAAGTGGAACTTGGCATTTAACCTTTTCGCATTTAGTCAATTGCAAATTTCCCTATTGTGAGAGAGCCTCTGCGCTCCATTTGAGCTTTTTTCCCCTGTAGGAGTTTAGATGAATTTTATCCTGAGAATAATGACGTGGTTAACCACAATTATGCGATTCTAATGGATCTTCATGTTTTGCAGGCACAGACCAACAATGGGGAAATTATTTTCTTTACAACATTATGCAAAGTTAGATTTTATAATGTATATTTTAAGGGCAGATTAAAAAAAACTGAATCAAACTAATTGCATTATCCTCAGCATTTTGAAAAGATTACAGTCACGCTGATCATTTGTGATGCGAATAAATGAGTTTTCGTGGAACGGAAATGTTAATAGATGATTAAAGTTCCAAACAAAGTCAAACCTAACATCGCATCTTTCTTTCTGAATCACAGCTTGACTCCTTCTTCTTTCAGACCTATTATTGATGTATTTCTGAATTAAAGGTTAAAATGGGAGTTTTATTTCAGATACTTCAGTTGGAGCTCCCCAGGGTTGTGTTTTATCTCTGTTATTATTTATTTTATATACAAATTCTTGTATAAGTTCATTTAAAAATAGATATATGGTAAAGTATGCAGATGATACCACTTTGGTAAGCCTTTTAAATTAAGAGGAGGAGGAGCACATTAATTAATGGGCAGCAAATTCAGTTAGTAACAAATTATAAATATTTGGGTGTGATGTTGGACAATAAACTTAAGTGGGATGTATGGACTGACTGTATAAGGAAAAAGCTTAAACAGAGAATGTACTTCTTAAGAAAATATTGTCTTTTAATGTTGACATCACTTTGTTGAATATGTTTTATAGTGCTTTTTTTGAAAGTATTGCAACATTTTGTGTGATCTGTTGGTATGGAAATGCTTCTGAGGCCCAGAAAAGGTCACTGGGGAAGGTGGTAACAACAGCCAGTAAGTTGTTGGGAATAAAGCTAAAGAGCATATAAAGAAAGAGAATTAAATAAGGCTATCATGATTGTCAATGATAAGAGACATCAAGCACCTTCCAAATGTTATCATCAGGTTGTCAATATTGTGTTGCCAGGTGTGTAAGAAATAGGAAAAAAATATAATTCATAACCAAGCAATTAAGTTTTTAAATTCCTCCTCCCTCAGTAGCAGTTGATGACTAGTTGACTGGATATTTATTTAGAGTAGGGGTCTCTGTGAGAGTATACTGCAAATGAAATTTCCCTATGGGGACACATAAAGTTAACTAACTAACTAAAACCTTGTAGGACACTCGGTGCGTCTCTCACCCCGGAGTCTGTCAAAAGCTCCATAGTGGGAAATGTATTTGGGAAAGGAGGAGTGCCCAATCTGTTTTCCAAAACAAACAGCAGACGTTTTCATACATGGATGCGATAGCCATTTATCAAGGTTTGGGTTTGGAGCAATACAAATATGTAGCCACCTGAAGGGGTGCATCAGTGTGTGTGTGTATGTGCTCACATCTCCTAAACTCTGCGGTCACAGCGAATATTGGAGCCAAAGCACACAGCGAGGAAACTCTCTGACATCACACCAAACCTACATTACTCAGAGAATGAACCCGTGACCCTGGAGTTATCTCTCGAGCACAGCCTCTGCATCAAATGTTCCCTCTTTCAGCAGACACTCCATTCCTGCCCACAGTTTTCATATAGTCTGTATAAATTATACTAATGTCAACAACAGCTTGTCGCAAAGACAAAAAGCTTAATGTTGTGTGATTACATAAAGTCCTCTGGATCTTTGTAATGCTTGTGTTTTAGCTTGCCGTGCTCTCTGTTATCCAAATATTTACCATTTAAGAGTGCTTCTCTATAATAGATTAGATGAATTTGTTGAGTAGATATCTTCTTGGCTTTAGAGAAGCACAGACTCTGGACCGAAGAGGGACTAAACACCAGCTGGCACTCTTAATATGCATCTAAAAATAAAGGTTCCAAGTTGTGCTTTTTGCAGTGATGCCATTGAGAAAATTAGTTTGGGTTCTGCAAAGAACCTGTCAGTACAGTTCTTCACCCCAAATTCTGTCATCACTTACTCTCCCTTCACTTGTTCCTATACTAATAAAAATACATTTGCTGTTTGTTCAAACTACTTATTTAAAATGAGCTGAAACAACACAATGCTTGAGTTTTTTGGGTGGCACAACTTCATTGTTTTATGTTCAATCCACTTAAATTATAAAAAACTAATTAGTTAACTTAATTCCTTTATGTTTTTTCAACACAAATCAACTGTGTGGAACACAGCCTTTTTTACAGAGTAACTGGTTTGACTTTTCTTTATTCTGTTGAAGACAAGAAGAAAGCTGGAAACCATTGACTTTCATAGTATTTGTTTTTTTTCTATTATGCACTGTAAAACCCAACAGTCAACTTTATCAAATTAAATGAGTGTAGTTAACTCAAAATTGATTGAAAGTTAACTCTACTCATTTAAAAAGAGTTTTGAACTCAATGTTGAAGGTAATAAGTTATTTAAATACCTAATTAATTCAGCTTAAATGGAGCAAGTTCACAGTACTCATATAGATTAGTTTTTCAACTCAAATGGGTTGTAGCAATCGGTTTCCTCAAACAGTTTGAGTTGCCTTAACTTATTGGGTTTTACAGTACTCAGTTGGTTTAAGTTCTCTTCATTTATTGGGTTTTACTGTGCTCAAATTGCTTTGTTTACTCAAATGTATTAAGTTTACAGTTTTCATTTGGATTAGTTTTTGAACTTAAATGGTTTCTTGCAATTGATTTCCTCTAATGGTTTGAGTTAGCTTAACTTTTTGGGTTTTACAGTGTGGCTTTCTTTAAAATATATTTTTTCATGTTTATCAGAGGAAAGAAACAAATTGTCATTTTCCTTTAAAAAGACTGTTTGTTACAATTTATATTAAAATGCTGTTGGTTAAGTATAAATATAAATTTAAGTACTGTACATCATGCTGTATGGGTTAAAAAATAAGTTAGGTTTATAACCATCATAGTTTACTATTGCTGTGATTTTCTTTCAAATAATCTAAAGAACATTTTCCACTGATGTTAAAGATTGTCATAATTATAAAGTCTTTTTAAATTATTTAATACACATATGCACAAACTCTTAGTTAAAAAAACACTATTTCTGTTTGAAATGCTTAAAAGATTCTGTAGAACACATTTAACATCTAGAGGTAAAATATTATACAAATAAATTTCCCTCTAAAGCTGAAAACATTTAAAAATATTGAAATCCATTTACTGCAATTTGCTCATATCTGTGAACAATTTGCATGATCTAACTTTGATTATAAGCACTTTCAATGTCAATACATTGATTAAATTCAGCCCTATTTCTGCATCTGAGCTCACATGATAAAATACTATAGTAATTTATAATAATTACTATAGCTTTTTTTAACCATACTATAGTAAAGTGTTTTAAACTGTATACATATATTTTGTATATGTATTTACAACTCTTTCTTAAAGACTGCTACAGCATACAGTAGCATTGACTAAAGCTAACTGGAAAACTGTAAAAAATACTGTAGTATACTATATTTTACTACAGTAAACAGTAATGTACATGTAACTACAGAAGAGTCAAGCTTTAAAATAGAAAAATTATCTTAACTTTTTGGTCGTTTTTGAGCGAAATGCTAATGATCTAATCTAATCAACCCATGCTTATTCTGAAAATGTACCGCTATATACATATCTGGAGAGTGCCAAATAAGTCCCCAGGAGCTAATGTTTTTTTTTTTTTTTGCAGTTTTTGTTTTCGCAAATTCACCAGAGGTTGCTGTGTATGCTTTTAGAGATCTCAAATTTTTCTCGAGAGTGCCTCACACCTGCTGTTCTCATGTAAATCCACCAGACAACGCTGTCAACTGACTGACTGACTGACCGACTGACCCACCCTCCTCTTTCCCTAAACCCAAACAATTATGTGCCCAATAGCACCGATTGACCAGCGCCCACCCGCTTCCCTAAACCTAAAAGTTTTTTAAAAGAATCCAGAAAAAGAAAAGCCCTTGCCTGATTTTTACCACTTTTTCAGATTTTACCACATTCTCATCTTGTTATTTATTATTTAGGTGCTTTTTTTATTTTTTGGCTTCTGTTTTTGTCTTACCTGCTTTCTAGAACCATTCTTCGTCTGACTTGACGTCATCGTGGTCAACTCCTCCTGGTGTCTCAAGTCCACAGACATACACGGCAAGCTACTGGACAAACTGGTAACAGTGGTAAAGCGGTCCATACAGAGGTAAGCGGTCAGTTGGCAAGCGTGAAAAGGAACAGCATCATACCACCCAGAAGCATTCGTTTTAAAGAAGAAATGCAGCCATATACTTCTGGCTACATAATTCATGATCTTAAGAAATGTATATGGGGCTACGTTTTCAGAATGATGGCAAAAAAAAGATAAAACTCAAATATTTAACTCTAGGGGAGTTGCAAAAAGAGTCTATTTTCACACAAAAAAAGTTGAGTGTTCCTTTAAGGCTGCTCTTTGCCTGCTTTCAAAAAATTCAGTGTCTGACATAATTTCATATAACTCCTAGACTAAAAATGCCTGCTTTGACCCACCACAGAACCTATAATAAAGTATATGTACTTTAGTTATGAATAAATGTATTCATGTCACCCCTGAGAAGTATAAGAATGCTAAAAATTAAACATATCTATAGGCCTAACAATTGTAATCCATCAAGTTGAAGACAGAAACACTAAAATAAGTGGCAAAAAGCACATACAAACAAGTCTAGATTCTGTTATCATAACCCTATTTTCTGCCGGTGACCTCATACGGGTGCATTATTTGCTGAATATTTGTTCCAGCAGAGGCCCTCTCATTTCTTGGTTCAAGGACATGTCCGAAAAGCTTCTTCCTGAGCGAGATACAGGAAACAGCAGGCAGTTTCCCAGGCTGAAAGAGCAGGAAAAGTTTTCAGCACAGTAGGGGTAATGGCTGACAGCTATCATAGATCATAGTGCATGTAGGTCTGTGCTGTAGACTATGGATATTAGTCTCAGAAGGATGTGTTTTACATCAAGAACACGTATCCGCTCCATACTAAACAACGGGATCAGATGTACACAGCTAAATGCATTTAAACAATCCATAATGAAACAGACACAGGTTGCCCTTTCATACCTCAGGAGATCTGATGGAGGTTTGATTCAGCTGCGTCTTCTGGAATCTCCTTAAATAGAAGCACATATGAGGATTATTGACGTACAGTAAGAGAGAAAGTGAGAAATGTGTATATAAATGTAAATAGAATAGACTAGAACTCTTATTAGGAAATACATTTGCAGTTTGTTTTTCATTATGTTAATTATTAATTATTTTATATGATTTAAAGTGCATTTTTTTCAAAAATTTCAGTATATTTGCAACATACATCAATCACAAAATATAATTTTCACTACACAAAATAAGTGATCCATCTAAATCACTGGTGGCCAAACTTTTTCTTATGATGGGCCAAAAACCAAACTTGATTGAGGGTGGTGGGCCAAAGGTAAATATGCCAAATTGTATTACATTACAGTTGCCATAGTAAATTCCTAATTTATAAATATTTTTTACAATTGTATAATCATATTAATAATTATATATATTTTTTTACATTTTACAATGAACTTCTTACAATTAAAACATAATCCCATTTAAAACAATGGAGTTCAATGCCAACGTCTTGTGCATTGTCCTCTATCCGTCAAGTAACAGTATTTACATTTTAATATTTACAAAAAAAAAAAAAACTCATTCATTCACAACATTTAACTGAAACATTTAATTTCAGTTAGCTGTTTTTTGTGGCTCAACAATTAAACAAACAAAAGGTTGTGTTAAATTAGAATTGACGCTCTCTGTTGAAGACATTTGGCCCAACCTTCCCCCTCATTCTCCCTCTCTTCTCAGATGGAGTGGTGGGCAAAATCAAAGTTTATCATTGGCCAACTTTGGCCCACGGGCCCTAGTTTGGGCATCTCTGATCTAAATGTTTCATTCACCTTTAATAAAGCTATTACTGTCAGACTTTTGATTTGCATCTCTTAGCATTCAGTTCATTTATGTCTATCATTTAATTCAACTGATCTTAAACAAATAAAGATCAGTACATCACACACACACACACACACACACATTTTAATAAATGAATCAATTGTTATGTCCACAGATTTTCAACTGTTCTGAACATTTGTAAGTTACAAATTGCTGCAAGTGATTTCAGTCAAATACCAATTACTACACTACTGTACATTAAGTACGTTTTTTTTACTTGTTGTGTATGTAAATGGCTTGTGTTTTTTATCACAGTGTAGCATTTGCTGTAATGACTGTGCATCCACGTTTACAGTAACATTCATTCTGCAATGAGGATAATGTGAAACCTGTACCTTGATTTGTTTGCTAATGAATGAACTGATTGTTAAAAGTACTCAGTTGAAAACTGTTGTATTTTGGTAATTTCATAAAATGTCCTCAATAACATATCACAATGATCTTGTGTAATGAAAATATGTGCAACTAGAAAAGTGTGATCCTTTTAAAGTTTTGTACTGAAAGATTTAAAAATGTACAGCGGGGAAAATTAGTATTGAACATGTCATGCTTTTTCCTGGGAATATTATTTCTAAAGGAGCGGTTGACGTGGAATTAAACCCGATTTTGGTAACACACACATACACACACACACACACACACACACACACACACA
>CAIGQZ010001474.1:2257117-2267535 GCA_903798205.1 Danio tinwini | reverse complement strand
TATATATTGGGCTCCGGATGCCCAGTCCTCCACTGCACCTTGGTCCCACATTCATTTCAAAGGAGCACTACCCTGTACTAAAACAGAGGCTCTATTGACCCATTCCTTCCAATAGATAACAACAGACATCTAATGTAAATATCTATGGTCTAAACTTAGATCAGTAAAACTGACAAAAAAAATAAAGTTAAACTTTGTATAATCAAACAAAATTGTTGAAAATGGATTAACTTGTTAAAATAAAGCAACATAAAATATTTGTTGTGGACTTTTTGTCATGTTACAGTGAGGGCATACCATTAAACAAAAAATTACATTTTGATACATATAGACTGGAAAACCTTACAAAAAATATCTTCATGGAACACGATCTTCACTTAAAATTCTAATGATTTTTGGCATAAAAGAAAAATCAATAATTTTGACTATTTTCAAAAATATTGCTGTAAAACGTAAGACGTAAAACAAAAAAACGTAAGGTTTTGTGGTCCAGGGTGACATATGAAGAGATACAAATCATTTAATGATATTCATTATATGAGTTCATCTAAATTATATTATTGTGACAAAATAAGTTCTGAAAGGTCAGAAAGATTTTATTAAACTGGACATATCATGAAAATCTGACTTTTTTTCTTTTTATCCAAAAATGAAACTTTTATCATAATTTTCCCAACATTCCCTTGTTCAAAACCAGCTAAAGTTTCCTTTTTCTGTCGAACACAAAAGAATATTTCTTGAAGTATGTTGGAAAGCAGAAGCTATTGACTTCCAGATTTTTGGTTCCAACTGTGGATGTCACTGGCTGCTAGTTTCCAACATTTTTCAAAATATCTTCTTTTGTGTTCAACAGAAGAAGAAAAAAAAAATCGTAAAAGTTGACAACCACTTGGGTGTGTGTAAAATGTGCTGATGAATGTCAGTAAAGTTTGTTATATATATTTAGGCAAATGATATTTTACGCCAGACAGCTTCATCAATGTGAAAGCTGTTTCTGAAGGACAGGTCAAAAGAAGCACTTCTCACTCTAAACTACAATACAAGCATGCGTGAATGTTTCCAAATATCCTTTCTGAATGTGGTGTGTGGCTAAAGTTACCATTGTGTCTGACTGTGTTCATGGAAACCAGAGCTATCATTAGATTAATCTACAAAACAGTCACCGTCAACAAAATTCATACACGCACATTTATTATTATTATACACTGCACAGTCAGGTGGCTGAATTTATTATTGTTATTTTTTTATGTTTTCTAATTTTACTATTAGTGTAATGATCATTTGCAAAGGCAGCACATCTGAACTGAGCAGTAACATGCGTGTCAATGGTCTGAATCAACTTTCAGATAAGAAACATCCTGGTTCAGACTAGAAGTGTTAAGCTGAAAAAAAAATTAATGAATGAATTAATTTGTATAAATATTATAATATTAATGCAATACAAATAAATAGACATAACTGTGCTAATTAAAAAAAGTTGATTATGCTTTCGCTATATGGTTAATTAAATATACATTATAAACTAATGTTATAATTCTATAACTATAAATCATAAACATAAATTATGATAGATATTCCATCGTATTATAGAATTGTTACCTTGTAATAACATTACAATACAAAGAAACCAAAATACACATAATTTTGCAAAAAAATTTGAAGACACACACACACACACACACACACACACGTATATATATACATACTGTACATCGATATTGTACATATTTTAAGTGAAAAACATTTATTGAAAATCTAAATCAAATTGAACTTTTTCATTCATTCATTCATTCATTCATTCATTCATTTTCTTTTCTTTTTATTAATCTGGGGTTGCCACAGTAGAATGAACCGCCAACTTATCCAGCAAATGTTTTACACAGCAGATGCCCAGCATCAACCCATCACTGGGAAACACCCATGCACACTCATTCACACATACACACTACAGAGAATTTAGCTTACCCAATTCACCTGTACCACATGTTTTTGGACTTGTGGGGGAAACCAGAGCACTCACTTGAACAGGGGGGAACATGCAAACTTCACACAGAAATGCCAACTGACCCAGCCGAGGCTCAAACCAGCGACCTTCTTGCCGTGAGGCGATTGTGCTACCCACTGCTTGAACATTTTGTTTGCAAAGTAAATATATTATGTTTTGATGACTGTTAAATTTCATTTACACTGTATAAAATTAAATTATGTTTGCATTTCAAAGTAGATAGTAAATTCAGTAAAACGGCTTTTTCTTTTTTCAGCATATAAAAATTGATTATAAATATACATTATTGACATGTTAATGACAAGGACATTACATTATATCATATGTCATTTTTTTCTCTAATCACTATTTAATTAATGTCGAACAACACTGTCAAAAATTTGGGGTTTCACACATTTCCGTCATGTTGTCCCAACACAAATCAATTCATGTAACTAAACTGTTTTTACAAATTTAAGTGGATTGAACATAAAACATTTAAGTTGTCCCAAAAAAAACTTTAGAACTGTGATGATTCAGCTCATTTAATAAGCAGCTTGACTGAAAAAAAACAAATAAAAATAAAACATAAACATACACAGCATAACTGAAACGTCTACTAGTAGGCTCAGAAGGCTGTTATCATCCATCCACATGGTTAATTAGCTATACTAATAAACTCCAGATCCAGATCTGTTTTTTCATTACTGTTAAGGTTGGGTTTAGGGTTGGGGTAAGGGTAGATGTTAATAAAATACAATTAATGGGAAATTTAATAAACAATATAAATAATTCTCATTAACTTCCGGCCGCAGCCATATGTGATCTATAGCTGATTTACCATGTGGATAGATTTTAACAGCCTTCTGAGCCTACCAGTAGGTGCAGAAGGCCCCTACTGGCCCATATCTATCAGCTGAGAACCACAGATAACGCCCATTTAATGGAGTGAGAACATTCGAATCGGCTGGAAGAAATGAAGTGATTTAGAATATTACAAAATAGTCACATTTCAACAGTTTTGAGCTTTCTGTCCATCATAGAGTTCTGAATAATCATACAGTTTCCACTCAAATCTTCTAACACTAACAATATTTCTCTTTTCCTTTAAAATAATTATCTACAAAATCATAACAACACTAAATTTGATATTTTGAAACGACATGGTGATACTTCCCCAAGTTAACCGACCACTGATTTCCCAGTTAATAAAAATAACTAGCGCTTCATCCTCCATGTGTTTAAGATGGGCCGCTCTGTATTGAGTGACTGCATCTCAATATTGGCTCATCTGCCAAACGGAATAATTTCCTTCCAGGGTCTTTTAAATAGGAACAGAAGGGGTGTAGAGGGAAAATGATGGGGAAAGGAAGCGGGCCATAGAAAGGCCGTCCAGAGTTTGTTTTCTTTGGGAGCTCATTGCAAATATCGAGCAGGATCGACAGCTTCTCCTCTTTTCCTTAAAGGATGTAAACATTTGTAAATTCGGGCTCACATGTGTCGGGGTGGATCAGTTTCCCCCGTCCACAGGGGTTTATTGAGTGTGCTATTGTTGATCTGTGAGTAAATCCCTGCATGCCCTCTGAATGCCTGGAGCTCGCCCACAGCCCCTGCTGCTCCCCGCTGTGCCCCTCTCTCTTTCTCTCTCTCTCTCTGTCTCTCTCTCTGTCTCTCTCTCTTTCTCTCTCTTTCTCTCTCTCTCCTTACCTGACCAGAAAACATCCTGTCTAGATGATTCCACCCTTTTCTTTCTCCTGTCCAGTCACTGGTTTGGTCCTGCACTGTAAAAGATGCAGGGTTCCACACAATTCATTCATGTTGTCCCAACACAAATCGATCAAGTTGACTTTGCAAATTTAAGTGGATTGAACATAAAACAATTAAGTCGTCCCCCCAAAAATCTAAAGAATTGTGTTGTTTTGGCTCATTTTAAATAAGTAGTTTAAACAAGCAGCAAAAAAAAAATTTTGCAGTGTGTTTCATGTCTTTTGCTCTGATCTAAAACCTGGAGATGCAGCACAGACGCATATCAGAAGGAAATGCTGTTCACGCTTGTTAAATAAGTCAGATAAACACATTAAAGTAAATCAAAGTTGGTAACACTTTATTTTTACCTAAGAAGTACCATAATTAAGATGATAACAGCCTTCTGAGCCTACTAGTAGGCCCCTACTGGCCCATATCTATCAGCTGATAACCACTGATAACAGCTATTCAATCAAGTGATAACATTCGAAGTGAGTGTTCCTTCCTCATTTGTGAGGGGATAAAACCATATGCTAAATGACTAAATGTAAATAAGTATTTTTTTAAGTTTAGCTTGAGAGCAATTCCATACAAACGTCCACTGTTTTTTGATTATTATGAATTCGGACAGGGCAATGCAGTGAGGCTGTAGGTAGTGCTGTCGCCTCACAGCAAAAAGGTCGCTGGCTCGAGCCTCTGCTAGTTCAGTTGGCGTTTCTGTGTGGAGTTTGCATGTTCTCCCTGCCTTTGCGTGGGTTTCCACCAGGTGCTCTGGTTTCCTCCAGTCCAAACACATGCGGTACAGGTGAATTGGGTAGGCTAAATTGTCTGTAGTGTATGAGTGTGAATGAGTGTGTATGGATGTTTCCCAGAGAGGGGTTGCAGCTGGAAGGGCATCCGCTGCGTAAAACATGTGCTGGATAAGTTGGCAGTTCATTCCGCTGTGGCGACCCCGAATTAATAAAGGGACTAAGCCGAAAATAAAATAAATGAATGATTGAATTTGGACATACTACTCAGCTCGCATACTGTTTTTAACGTACTATATGTTAGGGAGGCATGCAATTTCGGACACAGCCAATATCATTCTAACCTCTGTGGCAACCACATACAGTGCTTTGGTGTTTTTGTTTACACCACCAACTGCTCTGCCATGCATATTACACCATTTATTTTTTTATTTTTTATTTTTTGGTTTTTGCAGGTCTTTGTTAACAAAATAATTTTGACATAGACCAATCCTATGTGACCCAGTCTTATGTTTTACAGGTTTATTTTCACAAAATAGTTAACAAAATAGTTGTAATAGTTTACACAAAATTAACAAACACAAAAAAAAACTAACACTTTACTTGAGGGGTGTTTATAAGACTCATGAAACCTTTATAATAATGACATGACAACTGTCATTAAGTGTCATTCGCTCAGTTATGCCATTTTGAAATGTCCTTGACATGACAACACAAACATCACACAAAGTCGACATTACCAAGACAATATAACTTGTCATAAATCTGTCATAAACATGATTGTCACGAGGCCAGTATAACTGTGTCTAGGAGTTTATAACAGCATCATTAATATTTTTTGACCTTAACTGCAGTGGTATAACTTAAATTTGTTATTAAAATGTTATTGTCATTAAATATTAATGACACTGGTGTAATTATTTGACAGAGTATTGACACTTTTAATTAGACTTCCTATTGACAAATACATTGCGTTCTACTGAAAAAAGTTATCAGCAAAAAACGTCTCTGGTTCGAGCCAGCAGGGTCTGTTGGCATTTCTGTGTGGAGTGTTCATGTTCTGCCATGTTGGCTTGGGATTCCTCCGGGTGCTCCGGTTTAACGCACAGTCCAAAGACATGCGCTATAGGTGAATTAAATAAACTAAATTGGCTGTAGTGTGTGTGTGTGTGTGTGTGTGTGTGTGTGTGTGTGTGTGTGTGAGAGAGAGAGTGAAAGTGTATGGGTGTTTCCCTGCACTGGGTTGCGGCTGGAAGGGCATCCGCTGCGTAAATCATATGCTGGACAAGTTGGCGGTTCAACTTACCCCTGATCAATAAAGGAACTAAGCCGAAAGAAAACGAATTAATGAATGAAAACAATGGCCTCGTGATAATAATGTTTATGACAGATTTATGACAAGTTATGCTGCCTTGGTTATGTCAAGTTGTCATAACAAGGACATCACAAACAAAGATATATTTGCATTTAAAATGACAGAACTGAGCTAATGGCACTTAATGACAGTTGTCATACGCATACATAAAACCTCATTCATTTTCATAACGTGTCATGTCATAATTATAAAGGTTTCATGACAGCCTTATGAACACCTCTTTCAAGTAAAATGTTACTCAGAAAAACTTACTGATTTATTTAGTATATTGTTTTCATGCTCTGATATCAAAAGTATTGTATAAAAAAGAATTGATTTAGGAATTTTAACACCAATTGTTTTCCACAGAGGAAACACAAGTGATGAAGACAGAATAATTTCTGCACAGCATCTGACTTACATATGATCTACAGTCTTATTTAAATCTCCAGCAACGTGTTGAATTATAATGCTCCTTTGTTTGAAAGGGATCAGCTGTACAACATTGTTAGTGAGAAGTTAAATAATTGAAGACATTACATTTCATCTATAATTTGTCCCAGAAAGCCCCTTTGGCAGAGGCGCTGGAGCGTGGGCTTGTGTTTTTGGGCTCTCGAGTGTGAGCAGGAGACAGACAGCTTTCAGAAGGCTGAGGTGAGGACAAGAGGCTCATGTACTGGTTACCGGCTCAGTGAAGCCAAAGCCGAGCCAGCAGCCTGTGCTTTACACTAACGCAACCCCAAAAAAGCACATAAAAGAGTCTTTCTCTCGGCCCGACTCAAAACCGCATCTTTAAAAAAGCTTGGCTTTAGAAAAAACAACTGCAGACTCCTCCAAACACCTCAGCCCATAGAAGCGGTTGACCATCTTCATGCTAAATGAAGATTTGTTCATGTGAAAAGAGATGCACACATAAGGGGGTCTTTTTTTCCAAAATGTAACCTTGCTAGCACTGTGGTTTTCTGCAGATTTTGCTTAAGTGCCTATAATATGTAGTGGGTATCAAATGTGATCCACCAGAAAATTTTCATTAACTCACACAACTTTTGTAATGGAAAAAATGGGGAAAGTATGTCAGTGTTTTTGTATGTGAACACAATAGTTTTATGAGTAGACACACATGTTTTGAAACGGAACACAAAGTCGGAATAGGGTACTTTTTTTGGAAAGAATGCAAATATTTTGAGAGAAGAGAGAAATATTTTGAGAAAGAACTGATTTTTCTAGAGGGAGATGCAAAACTTTTCCAAGAAAATGAATGTTTTGTAAGATAACAGCAACATCTGCAGTGAAAGAATGAGTTTCTTAGAATTATAGCAATCATCTTATGAGCAAAAACACATTTATATTAGGAGCAAATGTTTTGCCAAGTCGAATTACAAAAGATTTAGGAGTGACAAATATTTTGAGAGAGAACTTTAGCAAAATAATTCAAAACTCTACAGGGGACACAACAATTTTTTAGCGATAATGCAAATTTTTTGCAAGAAAAATGTAAATTTTTCAAGAGAACGCAATGCTTGTTGTGAAAGAACATACTTTTCTTGGGGAACCAATGCATTTGCAAGATAATGCAAATGTTTGCCAGACAACAAGGGAACACACTTTTTTTTCAAAAATAAAGTCAATGTTTAAATTTACGTTACATGAATTTTAAATATTAGATTTCTTTTTAGATAACTTAAATGTTTTGCTAATGCTAAGGGATTTTCATTGGAACGCAATAACTTAGTAAGAGAATGCAAACTGTTTAGCACAACAACACCAGCGTTCTCATTAAAATGCAATAGTTTAGAACGAGAACACCAACTTTCTCAGGGAAACACTAGCATGAGAAACCAACTCTGTCATTGAAATGCAATAGTTTAGAATGAGAACACCATCTTTCTCATTGAAACAATCATTTAGAGCAAAAACACCAACCTTCTCATTGGAACGCAATAGTTTAGCACAAGAACACCAACGTTCTAATTGGAATGCAATTGTTTAGAATAAGAACACCAAATTTGTCATTGGAACAATAATTTAGAACAAAAACAACAACTTTCTCATTGAAATGCATTGGTTTAGTACAAGAACACCAAATTTGTCATTGAAAGACAATAATTAAGAACAAAAACACCAACTTTCTCATTGAAACGCAATAGTTTACCACAAGATCTCCAACTTTCTCATTGAAACGCAATAGTTTACCAAAAAATCTCCAACTTTCTCATTGCAACGCATTAGTTTAGCATGAGAACACCAACTTTTTGATTTGAATGTAATAGTTGAACATGTGAACACCCACTTTCTCAATGGAACACAATAGTTTAGCAAGAGAACACCAATTTAATCAGTGGAGAGCAATAGTTTTGTGTTAAAATACAACTATTTTGTGAAAGTTTGAAAAGTTCTCATGTCTTGAGAATGCAATACTTTTGCAAGACATCTGATAGGAGGTTTGCAAACAAATGAATAACAATTATCAACTCTCTTTTTCTTTTTCCCCATCACCATGCCTGCTTGGTGTGTCTGTGGCAACCAAACAAACTACTAAAGTTGTTATTATCCACAAGTAAAAGTCTCCTTAAATCAAACACCAAGCCATGCTTACATCATTCGTTAATGCTTTATTTAATTAGAGAATAATAAAAAAATACACAGAAGAGCCATAGACAGTTTAGACTTTAGATAGAAGGTTAAACAGTCATTATGTGGTTGGCTAATTCCAGATGGACTAGCGTTCATTATCAGGCTGGCGAAACTACTGCCGACGACTGTGAAACCTGTGTCAAAAAGTCTGTTTTCTGACCAGCCTTCATTTGCATGTTTGAATAATACATAGTGCTTATAAGCATATTAAATGGAGTGGATGTGCACGTCATTTGAAGGAAGAGATCAGACCTTCTCAGTTAATTATGAAGATGTCAAATGTCAGGCAGTGAACCTCTGCCCCCGGGGTCGCCCCCTTTAGTTTAGTGATTATATGCACAAACTACAGATAAAGTGTCATCATACAGGTTATTAGAGCCAAGGAAGACTTCCTCTGACTCTCATTACCATTCAAAGCCACAGGAACACAAGAAAAGAGTGCAAGACTTTTGTCTACTTCATTTTTCTGGAATGTTAAAGCTAAAACATACACAAAGGCATTGTAAGCAGCTATACTGTACTTAAGCTTTGGCACAATTGTTTGCTCTTTTTGATCAATTATTGATATTACAGAACAACAGAACTGCTTGTTGTTGTTGTTTTTCCCAGTTGAACATTAATTTAATCATTTATTTAGTAGTTGTGTCATGTTACAGTAATGGTATGTAATGGCACAGTAAATGTTGCATGTGACGGCATTTTTTAGGATTGAATGAGAGTTTTGACTATATTTAAGCATATTTAATTCCAGCATACTATTTACAAAAATACAATAACTTATTAGATATTAACAAGTGAAGTTTATTTATAAACTAATTTCGAGAGGATCACGTGCTTATGATTGCTTGCAGCCGGCCCCGCATTATTCAATTTATGATTCACCAATCAGACGATTTCTAAGCCACTATAAATACCCTAGGTTCCATATCACAGCCATCTTCGTTTTGAAGAATCCCCCCTTCCACCCCTACTCCTCCTCCTTTCCTAGATGGGTGGTACGGTGGCCCAGTGGTTAGCACTGTTGCCTCACAGCAAGAACGTTACTGGTTCTAGTCCTTACCAAGCCAACCAACGTTTCTGTGTGGAGTTTACACGTTCTCCCCATGCTCACGTGGGTTTCCCCCGGGTTCCTCCCACCACCCAAAACATGCAACTTAAGTTAATTGCCTAATCTAAATTACAATGTAGACAACAAAGTACATGACCAAGCCACGGGTGTTGTCTTTCTTTCATTTTTTGCATGATTATTACTATTACTGTAGCCCTTCTAATATCAACTTTTAATATTCTATGTCCATGCTTCACAACCATGCAAGGCAATTGGGAGTATAAATGATCTGTATAGTCTCATTTTGGTCTCAATTCAGATGTTTGTGTTCTTCCAAATGTTGTTCATGGTTTTCAAGGCCATGGCTGTCCTCATTCTGATGTCTGTAGTGTAGTTACAGTCTGCAGTCAGCGTTGTCCTAAGATACTTATATCTATCCGCATGCTGCAATTCCTTCCCTCTGAGCTATCTTATTTATGAGATCATTAAAGAAATACAAGTTATGGTACAGCTTATATGTGCACAAAATGTCGCAAAATGTCATATTACGTCACTAAAAGGTAAGCCAGGTTTGTATTGTACGATCTAAATTTGTATGAGTTAGGTTGTATGATCTAATTTACATAAGTTTGTACAATCTAATTTGTATGAGTTTGTTTGTACAATATAAATTTGCATGAGTTAATTTGTACGATCTAATTTGCATGATTTTGATTGTGCAATCTTATTTGCATGAGTATGTTTGTATGATCTAAATTTGCATGAATTTGGTTGTACACTAAAAATATGTTTGACATTGTTTGTACGATCTAATTTGTTTGAGTTTGTACGATCTAAATTTGTATGAGCTTGCATGATCTAATTTGCATGATTTTGTTTGTGCGATCTAATTTGTATGAGTTT
>CAIGQZ010001474.1:2234135-2245763 GCA_903798205.1 Danio tinwini | reverse complement strand
AGAGCTAATCAGCTGGAGATAAAGCCCAGTTTGTTCTCTTTTCAGTTCGCTCTTTAAAGGTGTAAATACGTGATAATTGCAGTTGACAAAAAGCTGTAAAAAAGTGTCAAGTGGTTTCACCTCAGCTCAGATTGGGAAGATTAGCTTCCTGACAGCGCTTCTTAACTGGTTACATAGAGAATGAGCCAAAACCTAGAGAAAAAAAAATAACGATTAAATTAGGGATGTCTTAATCATGTTTTTTTTGTGCCACAGATTTAAGCCATTTGATATCAACCCATATCATATTTATCTAAATATCAATTTTATTTAAATTTTGTGCTCATTTTAGCAGGGTTAATACAAACTGTATGCATTGTGTGTGTTTTTAATGAAACGTTATTAGTTTACCCTAATAAACCCATTAAACTCATTGTACACACAAAAAAAACTGTTAGTTAACAGTTTTGGTATTTTGTGTTTTCCTTTTATTTCATTCATTTTCCTTCGGCTTAGTCCCTTTATTCATCAGGGGTCGCCACAGCGGAATAAACCGGCAACTTATCCAGCATATGTGTTACACAGCGAACACAGCTTTCAACTGCAACCCAGTACTGGAAAACACCCATATGCTCTCATTCAAACACTTTGGCCAATTTAGTTTACACAATTCACCTATAGTGCATGTCTTCGAACTGTGGGGGAAACCGGAACACCCAGAGGAAACCCACGTGAACATGAGGAGAAAATGCAAACTCCACATAGAAATGCCAACTGACCCAGCTGGGATTCAAACCAGCGACCTTCTTGCTGTGAGGTGACAGTGCTTACCACTGAGCCACTGTGTAGTCATTTTTCGTTTATTAACTGCTGTGAATTGCATTATGGGACCTTGATCTCTGCTGTTGACTTTTGATGTTGAAAAATCTTTTGATGTTGTTTAACAAAATGACTTTGATGGACATTTCAGTAGTTTGAAAAATATAACGTATAAGAAATAATATATAGAGAAATAAATCTGTACAATAACAGAAAAATGTACTGGCAGCTTATTAGCATGTTTCTGTAGCTTAATATATGCCAACCCAGACAATATATCACTTTAAACTATTAAAAATGTTCATAAAAGCCAAACTTTTTAATGTTAAAATTTGTCAAAGGAAAGATCAAGGGGTCAAAATGTAATTCAAAAGCATAAAAAAAAGATTAATTTATGGATTTTTTTTAATAGTAGTAGTTGAAGTCTCACTACAGAAAAATGTCAGAAATCTTCTGACATTGCCAGAATTTCATCAAAGAGGACAGTTCATCATAAATCAACTGATAATGAACATGTCAAACCATCAATCAAAGCCCACAGATTTTAGCATAAGTTTATGGAAATATTTTAGCTTTTTTTTTATTTCTTAGATGAAATTGCACAGTGTGAGCTGGGCTTAAATATTATTTAAGACTTAGATTTAATACATTAGAAAATATCTATTACCTTTTATTTTAGTATTATTAAATTACCAGTATTGTGCAGCTCTAGTTGATAAAATGGAATGCTTTTTGTTTCTGTAGGTTATGTAAGTTGATGTGGAATCAAAATTTACCATGATTATTTTGCTAGCGCACATTGTTAATTAAAGTCTCCATGAACTGTAAGCTGCAACTGTTATTTTTTGTATTGTGATGCAGATCCTAAAGAAACAGAATATTAAATGAGTAAACAGTGGGCGTGGGTTGTTTTTCTACTGCGAGCTGAATGGATGTAGTAAAGTAGGAATTTCATTCAAAAGATGGGAAAAAGGGTTTGGTAATGGGCTCGCCCTTCTCACCACCCTCAGGTTCCCATTCACAATTTAGACACGTATTTTTACCACAATTTGCTCTTTCAGTTTATACAACATGTGACAGCTAACATAAAATATAGGACTGGGCTTCAAACACTGATAGCCATAACTTAAATACAATACTAAAAATAATATACTTTATAAATAACACAATAATAAACTTGCAAGAAACTAGGTTACTAACTTTCAGTGACACAGTTGCAATATTATCACATAATTCTAGGTAAATGATGGTGGCTAGGAGTTCAGAAGCAGCTGCTTCAAATGGCAGATCAGCATGGTTCTTTTGGAGAGTTTCTGCCAACTGTGAGTATTGGCTCTGTTGTGTCAGTCAAGCCTGTGAGAGGTGCCAGTAAACTCTTGGTTTGTGTTAGAGAGGGCGATTGAGCATAAAACACTCACCTAAAAGCACACAGGAATAAAACTACAATCACTCAGGTCACTTAGACAGCCTCGAATGTGGGCTCATAAGTGGGTGGTTTCTCTAAGATTTTGGATGGGGGCTGAAAAAGAAAACAAGCTGTGGGAACACATTTCATGCCATTGATTTATTGAAAATAAAATAAGATTAAACTTTTTTTTGAAAATAAAATAAATCTGTTTACATCAATAATACATTATACTTTAATTTTATTTTTCAACAATGATTGATTTAAGGATCAAGATGAATTCTTTTGATGTTTTATTTAGACAGAGACAAGTAAAAACCACATAAAACATATATATAATTTAAATTTGTAATTTGATTTGGACACCAAAATGGGACATCTTGTACATACAGTATGATTTAGAATAATATTACCTATATATATATATTTAAATAACAATAAACTATGATACTATACTAAGACTTAATTTTCCTGTTTAGTTTACAAGTGATTTATATACACTCACCGGACACTTTATTAGGTACACCCACAACTGCTCGTTAACGCAAATTTCTAATCAACCAATCACATAGCAACTAAATGCAATTAGGCATGTGGACATAGTCAAGACAATCTACTTCAGTTCAAACCGAGTATCAGAATGGGGAAGAAAGGTGATTTACAGTAAGTGACTTTGAACGTGGCATGATTGTTGGTGCCAGACGGGCTGCTCTGAGTATCTTCTGGGATTTTCACACACAACCATTTCTAGAGTTTACAGAGAATGGTCCGAAAAATATCTGAAAAATATAAAGTTTCTGTGGACACAAATGCTTTGTTGATGCCAGAGGTCAGAGGAGAATGGCCAGACTGGTTTCAGCTGATAGAAAGGCAACAGTAACTCAAATAACCACAAATTACAACCGAGGTATGCAGAAGAGCATCTCTGAACACACAATATGTTGAACCTTGAGGTGGATGGGTTACAGCAGCTAAAGACTACACTGGGTGCCAGTCCTGTCAGTCAAGAATAGGAAACTGAGGCTACAAATCACACAGGCTCACCAAAATTGCACAATAGAAAATTGGAAAAATGTTGCCTGGTCTGATGAGTCTCGATTTGCAGCAGAAATTAGGGTCAGAATTTGGCGTCAACAACATGAAAGCATGGATCCATCCTGCCTTGTATCAACGGTTCAGGCTGATGGTGGTGGTGTAACGGTGTGGGGATATTTTCTTGGCACACTTTGGGCCCATTAGTACCAATTGAGCATTGTATCAATGCCACAGCCTACCTGAGTATTGTTGCTGACCATGTCCATCTCTTTATGACCAAAGTGTACCCATCTTCTGATGGCCACTTCCAGCAGGATAACGCACCATGTTTTAAAGAGTGAATCATCTCAGACTGGTTTCTTGAACATGATTCATATGGCCTCCACAGTCACCAGAACTCAATCCAATAGAGCACCTTTGGGATGTGGTGGAATGGGAGATTTACATCATGGATGTGCAGCCGACAAATCTACACTATCATGTCAATCTCGACCAACATCTCTGAGAAATATTTTCAGTACCTTGTTGAATCTATGTGACAAAGGATTAAGTTAGTTCTGAAAGAAAAAAGGGGTCCAACCTGGTACTAGTAAGGTGTACCTAATAAAGTGGCCGTTGAGTGTAGATATACCATTAATTTTTAATTTAGAATGTATTCTGTTAAGATTAATACTTCCGATGTTTATTGCTACACCTATTGTAATGTTTATTAGGAATCATATATTTCAACTCAATATCAATTAATATGTAAATGGCACATTCTACATTTCTTTGTATTTTATGTTTTTGAGCTTTTATTAAAAGCACGAAACTGCAAGAAATCTGTGGAGAGCGTTCCCTATATGTTACACGCCAATGATTTAGAAGCCAACTTTTATTTCACTTCAACAACACATTTATTAAGTGTGTTTACTTTAATAATGCTTTATTATAATAATTTACCTTCACATATTATTAAAACTTCCGTCTCATTATATTAGGGCTTAATAACAAAAGTCTACGTTAATATAAGTTAAAATAAGTTAAAATATATAATGCTATTTATTTATCTTTATATCTTTTGCTATTTTTTTCCACATAAATCAGCTGTTAATCTACATTAAACCATTACAAATTATGAACGGCATAAAGGTCGCCATGCAGTCAGATATTCGTCAAGCTTCTCTAACAACAACTACGGTGGGCTAGTTTCACTAAAAGCCGGTCTGTTCATAGTAGAAAGCGTTTTTTTTTCTTTCTTCTTCTGGAATTGTTAGATTTTTCAAAAGACTTAATTAGAGTCAAACCATTCATCTACTTTAAAAGGATTTTGTGCATTTAGCCGAAGCCAACGTTTGGGATTCTAGAAGATCTGACAAAGACCAACATTTAATCACGGAATTATTTTTAGACCAATTACTAGTTTGCCCCGTTTAAGAGCAAAATCCACTGTCCAACTGATCATTTATCCGCCTTCTGCTATTTCTAAGAGAGAAAGTGTGTGTGTGTGTGTGTGTGTGTGTGTTCAGTGCAGGTGTTTCAGAGGATTTCTTTCTCTCTGGTATATTCTCCTCCTGCCCCCTTCACTCATTTAAATTTCTACCCCGGCCTTTGGGGATCCAGCCATTTGACCATATTTTATTTATCAATTTTTGTAAAAGCTAATATTCAGCAGCTGTGATCTATAGCTGAATTACAATTTTCAGGGTCAAGAAGGGATCCTGAAACAGGGGGGGAATGAGTGCAATTGCTGTTAGGAAAAGAAAAAAAAGTGCAGAAAGGAAAAAAAGAAAATAGTAAAGGTAGCACACGAGTCATCTTTAAAAATAAATGAGAAAATCGGTAATCCCAGAGTCACTGCATGGAAAAAAGAAAATCAATACTTCTCTCAATTCACCTGGGCCATCCAGAATCCTTGAAACGAACAAAAGTTGTTCGCCAATACCATACATCTCTCTCAGAGCGAAAGCCGCCATCTTTAAAAATAAACTAGCTGGAGAGAGCAAGCGGATGGGTGAGGTTGTGTGTTATATGTCAAGGCATCATGTGCTGCACAACAACAATTTCTAATTGGATACCAGTTCACCCTTTTCTCTGGTCATCTTCTTCCAGTCGAGCATGGGACATCATACAGATTTTGTAACCTTTGAACCATCCATTCAATTGACCCTGTATGCCAACCTGCAGGGACCCCCGTGCATGAATCTGCCTCCATTTCCTGCCCTGGGAGAAAAACGGCAGACCAGACCAGCCATTGGCTGCCTGCTCATGAATATTTAATCAATTCCCCCAGCTAAGGAGGAGGTATCGCCGAGGGGGACTGAGAGACAGACATGGGGAGGGGGCCACAGACGTGCCCTTTTCCATGCGTCACACCAAGACAATGAGCTGTGTGCCTCTCCCCCGTCCTGGTGTTTTTTGGAGTACCATCACACGCACAATCCAACATTCCCCCCTTCAGTCCGGGCATCTACATAGGGATGTGCTAAGCGATGCCCCCCCCAGTTCATTAGTGTGCTCTTCAGTAGCCTGTCATGGAGGATGTGCTCCATCAAAGCTGATTGACTCTGGTTTTCCAGAGAGATGTCGCAGGGTATCACCGAGCGCTCAGATCTCCTGCTATGGGTAACATGAATGGCAGGCTGCCTTTTGAAGACAGTGATTTTCCACTGATGCCTCCCAGTTGGAAATTTAGAATCTTGTCTGGTAAGACACCATATGCAAAGTAAGGCATGCCATGCAACCCAACCGTCAGGCCGAAGCATCCATCACAGGACTGATCACTTTCTCTGTATCATCCATAACACTTCTCTGTCCGGCTGAAACATGGACGCAGTGTGATTTAAAGTTTCATTAAAGACTTATAGTATCTATCAATTCATCTAGCTATTCAACTATACAGTAAGCCTTAGTGTCTGATGATTGTTATTGTGCTATTATTTATAAAGCTACTAGCTTTATTATCACCAAATACACATGCACATATCATTTTGACATTCAGACTCTAGGTTCAATATAGCAATTTTGACAGTTAATTTTGTATATCATACAATGTTTGTAGTATTCTAGTATGCATATGCTACACATATATCTGCCAATATACATACACACATATATATATAGTACATGATGTTGGATATCTGTCCAACTATATGCCTAGGTTATTTATCAAAAATAATATTTATATTCTGTAATATATATTACGCATATATATATATATATATATATATATATATATATATATATATATATATATATATATATATATACACACACACACACAAACAAAAGAAATATACATTCACTATACAGATACTTAGTCAATTTAAGTGATAATCTTGATATGCTATCCATCCATTTCTCTGTCTTTCCATCCATCCATCTTTCTATTACTCCATCCATATATATATCCATTTTGCAGTCTGTCTTATCTATCTGTCTATTCTTCCATCCATCCATCTATCTATACTCACCGTTCACTTTATTAAGTACACCTGTACAACTGGTCATTAACATAAGTTTCTAATCAGAAAATCACATGGCAGGAATTAGGCATTTAGGCATGTAGACATGGTGAAGATGATCTGCTGCAGTTCAAACCAAGCATCAGAATGGGGTAGAAAGGTGATTTAAGTGATTTTGTATGTGGCATGGTTGTTGGTGTCAGACGGGCTGGTCTGAGTATTTCAGAAACTGCTGATCTACTGGGATTTTCACACACAACCATTTCTAGGGTTTACAGAGAATGGTCTGAAAAAGAGAAAATATCCAGTGAGCGGCAGTTCTTTGGGCACAAATGCCTAGTTGATGCCAGAGGTCAGAGGAGAATGGCCAGACTGGTTTCAGCAGATATAAAGGCAAAAGGCAGAAGAGCATCTCTGAACGCACAAAACGTCCAACCTTGAGGCGGACGGGCTACAGCAGCAGAAGGCCACACCGCGTGCCACTCCTGTCAGCTAAGTACAGGAAACTGAGGCTACAATTCACACAGACTCACCAAATTGGATAATAGAAGATTGGAAAAACGTTGCCTGGTCTGATGAGTCTCGATTTCTGATGTAACATTCGAATGGTAGGGTGTATACGCATATACTATTCTGATTATTATCTGATAATAATAAAATTCATAATAAATATTACAGATCAGTTAGTGAATCTAAGTGACTAAACTACGATTTATGAATTATCCCCACCATATATGATGCTCTCTCTACAACCATCTTTTAAATGATACGCATATGCCTTACACATATATATTTTATGTCAGCCAGTCACTACAAATAATAACATGCTGTTTATGAATAACAAAATACACATTCATCCATCTCAGTTTGTTTCCCAGTATGTGTGTGTAGAATCCTCTGCAAATAAACCTTGTGAGTGAGAATACTGTAGGTCAGTGCAGCAGAAGAGCAGGCTGGAGGTGAAGAAGAGTGTTTAGATTATGTGATTTAGGTCAGGCCTGCTTCTTTGTTCGCTGCGTAACTTCTGCTCACACTACAACAGCACAAAGGAGACAAAGAGAAAGAGAGAAAGTCAATAGTGAATAGTGATTTAAGTCTGGTTAAAATGCTGAATCTACCTTGTTTATACTCCATTCTTCAACTCAAAGAATAAATCAGTCTGTGAATTGGGCTTAATAGATTATGTGAAAATGTCAACATGTCTAATAGCAAGGACACATTGGTGAATGTTACTGCTTTAAAGGGATAGTTCATCCAAAACTGAAAGTTATATCATCATTTACTCATGCTGTACTTGTTCCGATTAACAGTTTTTTCATTTGTTGATCAGAAAACAACATTTTAAAGAAAGCAGGAAACCTTTTGTGCAAAGATTGACTTCAATATTATTTGTTTTCCCTACATTTTGTGATCCCCAATTGTTTTCTGTTTATTTGCGGTTATGAATTGCATTATGGGACCTTGATCTCACAACTTTTGATGTTGAAAATTCAACTTGACAGTTTAACAAAGTGACTTTTAATGACATTTGACTAGTCTGAAATAATATAATGCATATGAATTAATATATAGAGAAATAAGTAAAACAAAATACTGGCAGTTTATTTTAAGGTTTTTGTACTGTAATATGCAACACTAACCCATATCACTTTAAGCTATTAAAAATGTTCATAAAAGTCACTTTTCAAGGTTAAAAGTCATTGGAAGAAAGATCAAGGTTCCATAAAGCAATTCAAAGGCAGAGTTGGGGAAACTACGATTTTTAATATTGAGATACTCCCTCAAAAAGTAACTAATTGCATTACTTAGTTACTTTTTATGGAAAGTAATGCGTTATATTACTTTTGAGTTACTTTTGCATTACTTTTCCTTACCTGTGTGAGATTTGATCTCTTTCAGAACTTGCAGGTGTTTTTTACCTTTTTATAGAGAAGCTCTGCATTTAACAACCACCTATAGAAAATACACCTTCATTTTCCTTTAAAAAAATTTAAGGATAATATATTTTAACAACTTTCTGAGCCCAGAGCTATACAAGCTGTATATACAGATTAATGAAAGCATGTAAAGTAACATGTTTGCTACTTTTAAATGTTTTTTTTTTATTATTAAAGTAAATTCACTGTCCATTGAGACAAAAATTGCAATAAAGCCTAAGAATAGGCTGCAAGCATGAAATAACTTATATTAAGGCTAAAACAGCGATAGCCAACATCAGTAACACTTTATAATAACTACACACTATGAACTATTTATTAAGCATTAGCAAATAGTGAATTCATTATCTGTTAAGCATTAACTCTACATTAATAACAGTAGTTAGCAGTTTATAACTGCAGCTACAAATGCTCTATTCTTGATTTATAACTACATGTATAATGTGCTTAATAGTTGTACTTTCATACATTGTTAATGATTTATTTTTCATTACTAAATTAAGTATTACATTATTAACAAACCAGTTATTTAAGCATTGTTGGCTGTTTTTTAAGATCATTCAGAATGAGTTAGTAAATGATTAATAAACTTTTAAAATTAACATTTATAATTCATGAAGCATAAATAGTCCTCACTTTAGATTAGGTCACAAAACTGCATGAAGTAGAGTTAATAAAGCATTTATTAACATACATAGTAACCATTACTATATCCCTGAATAATACGATATATAAACGTTGATTTCAATAGTTTATTAATCATTTACTTACTCATTCTGAATTATCTTAAAAACCACCAACTACTCTTAAATACATATGGTTTGTTAATAATTTATTCTTCATTACTGAATTAAGCATTGCATTATTAACAAAGTGTGAAAGTACAGTTAATAAGCACATTATAAATGTGGTTATAAATCAATTAATACAGCATTTGTAGCTGCAGTTATAAACTGCTAACTAACGCTTATTATTGTAGAGTTAATGCTTAATAGATAATGTATTCACTATTTGCTAATGCTTAATAAATGGTTCATAATGTGTAGTTATTATAAAGTGTTACCAAACATTTCTAAATCTAAATAAATCTTTGAGCTCTTACATTGAATAAATTGCTTCACGTGGCCTTAACAATAGCGTAAATCATTTTCCAAAAGGGAAAAAAATCATACTATATTACAAAACGTAGTCGCTTCTACAGTAGACAGTGGCTGCACCTCCTCAACAATAAAAGCATTAACCTTTTTTTTTTTATTTATTTAGTCTAATTAATTATTTTACCTGGACAATGTAAACTGATGTCAACCATTTGTTGTTTAGCTGGTGTAGTGCTTTGCATCCAGTTTTTTTTCCACGTCGTATTTCTTGCAGTTGTTGAGTTTTACTTACACTTAATCTACACTTAACACCAAGCCACTTCTTTACTTTGATGAGTTCAAATGAACAAGAATCCATTGCAAAAATGTCTCCGGCCTGCCATAGTTTCTCTTTCTGACTGTCTGTAGTAATGATGGACGATTCACAAAAGAAATTATATATTTTTTTTATCTGGATCTTCTACATGAACCAGTTCATTAAATTAAATGGAGTTGTTGTGAATCATTTTGCATCTTCAGTAAGTACCAACCGGATACCCCCTCTGACTCGAAATAAACCCATATCCTGAGTTATTCAGTTACTAGAACAGTACACTGACTCATCTGCTGTGAATAAAGAGACCTGATGATGACGATGATGATGATAATAATAAGAGTGAGCCGACTGTCTGTTGCCTCGCAGCACGCTCTCTCATTGAGTGTGTGATTCAATCTGTATAAGGTCATTTTTATTCCGCAATATATTTTGTAAAAAACTTGCATTACATTTTTTTTAAGTAACTCAAATAATATTACTTATTTTTGAAAGTAATGCATTACTTTACTCGTTACTTTGGAAAAGTAACGTTATTACGTAACACGCATTACTTATAAAGCATTACTCCCAACACTGTTCAAAGGTCTAAATAAATTGGTAAAAAAAAGAATAAAAACATGAATCACAAAATATATAAAACTGCCAGAGTTTTTTTCTTACAGTGTATTATGTAAGTCAATGGTTCAAGCTTTTTTTTTCCCCAAAAATATATTTTGTGTTCAACAGCAAAATGAAACCCACAAAGAACCAATTAATGGTGAGTAAATCTTGAGCAACCTTTCATTTATGGGTGAACTACCCCTTTAATGAAACTACACACGCTTTAAATCTACACTATTCAGCACTGGAACAAATGTATGATTCTTCACACTAGCAGAGGGTTCTGATCATTACTGGGTCTCTGGCCTGAAGCAAACAGCCACATGTAAAGTCACACCCACCGACACACAATAGTCCACAGTGCAAACACAGTATCAGATCCGTGGTTCCAACTGATGTGCATTCACTCACATAATGGGACACACCAGAAGAAAACATAATTGATGGATGTCATGTCACATCAACTGCATTCATTATTCACAGGAGAATGAGGATATTGTCGCGTGCATTTATGCAACACGTTTGTACAATTGCACACAGTTACACATATAATAAAAAAACCTAAATAAAAAGGAAACCTATTATTCCACTGTGGATTAACAAGAGGCCATAGATCTTCTTTTACTAAGTTGAATTTAATACACACAGGCATCTGCATTATCTATAGGGTGAAGTATTATTATTAGATGTGTCAACGTGTAAAAAGAGAAATGCTCTTTTTCCAGTTGTGCTCTCCAGCAATCTCGGAAATAGTGCAGTAAGCAAATACTGATGCTCATTTCTGCCGGCTACATTTGTGATTGTGTATTTAATGTGTATCAATTTCAATACACAAACATTTCAGTTGTTATTGCCATTTCACTAAGCTTACCTTCAAATTGGTACAATTGTTTACATATATATTGTATATATATATATATATATACATACATATATATACATATATATATATATATACATATATACACACACACACACACACACACACACATATATA
>CAIGQZ010001474.1:2210096-2228459 GCA_903798205.1 Danio tinwini | reverse complement strand
AGAGAGAGAGAGAGAGAGAGAGAGAGAGAGAGAGAGAGAGAGAGAGAACAAAACACACCGACATGCATCCAAGTCATTACAGGCACAACCGACTGATGTCTCACATACACACTCACAGGTGCATGAGAAAGGAATGCATGGCTTCGCACAAAACAAGGACAAACAAATCTCATTGCGATCACACTTAAACGCATTCGCTCTTCCTCTTCGCCGTTTCATGCGAAACCCAATCACAGAGGTCATTATCTGATGAGGTTTGTTAAACTGGCGGGATCCAGCTTCCCCCCGCTCTTTCTTTTCCTTCCTTAACTTAATGATAACTCTCAATAGGTTGGCCCCACATGGGACATGCGGAGACGCACTATTTTGTTGGCCATTAATTTGGTGCTTTGAAGCTGTAGCTGTGAAGCAGAGGCTGAGAAAACCCCCCACCAGGCTGCTTCCAAAATAAGACAATCCACCCGGCCTGAAACAGAATATCAAATGCCGTCTGCCTGTCTGATGGTCTGTCCATCCGTCAGTCTGTCCATTAGGCACCTCCACCGGCCGAGGTTTGCGAGCATATACGTCACGTGTGCCCAGGCTGCTAGTGAGTTGCCTAAATAGACAGGATCATAAGCACGATCCCTATGTAAAGGCATGGGGCCTAATAATATTATCAAATTTACGATTTTTATTGGGGCTATTAGGATCTTCTCTTAGTCAAAATGTATGAAAGGATTGGAATTTTTTTAGAATGCACTGACAACAAAAAATATATCAAAGACAAAGTAAAAATGATATGATATAATTGATTTATTATTGAAAACGGTTATAATCCAATAATTAAAATGGTTGGTTTTACCCAGTGTGCTTTTTAGTTTTATACCCAGCTAATAGTTTATGCTCTTTTTATAGAAACAAACTATCCAAGATGGTAAGAAAAGTGAAATGTTGCTAATAAATATAACTGATCCACTAAAATGTAACGATTTTATGCGTTTACAAACCCAACTATGATGGCCTCAAGAGGTACAATGACATCTGCTAAAGGCTACAGTCTTTAATATCTGTGTTATCATGGTTGTCTTCCATGTTAAAACTCTGATTTGAAACCTGCTATAGTTGGGTAGCCAAAAAACGTGTAATTGGTGCCATGACCCGGATGAGAGTAAGGTTTAGGGAGCAAGTATAATGAAGACCATGTTAGTAAGAGCTGTGCAAATAAACCTCTCAAGCCTCCAGAGGTCATCTGGCTGTGGTTTTTAGCATCCATGTTAACAATTCTTCCATGTTTGAGCTGGTTTCCATCCTGTTTGAAGTGGTTCAAGTAGTTCCTGAGAAGGGATTAGCTGCATCTGAAAGCTCTAAAATGCGAGCCTTCAGAGCCAGTATTCCAATGCAAAAAGGCATCAGGGAACACCTTTGATATCCCACAATCACGTGCGTTCCACATAGTTGGGCTATAAAATAAAGATGGTGTCTGGAAGTGCTGCTTAGGTGTTATTTTGAGTGTAAATGTACTTTAATAATTAATTTTTTTAGATCGTATGGTGTTTCTTGTGAGAAGTAAGTATTGTATAAAGCAAATCATAGCTATCACCAATGCTTTGTTGTACATGGTTAAGTTGTATGGTCTTAAAATTCTCTGTTTTGTAAGGTAAGCTTGCAGACGCAGTCATTATGTCAACTCATTAGATAAAACAACATGCTTTAGTATTAAGCTTAGAAAAAAATCCTAGATAAAAGATAAACAAACAACAACGATGATCATTGATAGAATATGATTAAACTGATTATCCGACTTTATGCTTAGCACATTGTCATTAGTTTAATAACATGATAATAGCTACAGTTTTAATCTATCCTATAGCAAACAAAGTGTTATGCTAATAATAAATATAACTGATTTGCAAATTGTGTTTAACAGATTACTATTAGCTTAGCAACAAGCTAGTGGCCAGATAACAATATATATATATATATATATATATATATATATATATATATATATATATAGAAATAGAAAATAACCACATATGTTGGGCATGATCCTTATAACATGGAGAAACAAGGTTTTTACTGAAATAAAATATATTTGCCTGTCACAGATGAGGTACACACTCTATAATTACGTTACATGAAAAATACTATAGTAAATACTATAGTGTTCAGAAGCATACTATAGAGAATTACATGAACACAAAAGCTAGGATGCTTAGTTTACATTATTATTTATTTATGTAAGGATGAAAAGCTGCTCCACAATAATAACCATCTAGTTTTGTCGCAAGGGTTGCATTTCTTTTTGTTCTGTCGATGAACTTACCATCAACAAAAGTTCAGTGTTCAAGTTACGGTTGTTTATTCTGCCGAAACACCAGTAAAGACAAGGATTATTGCAAAATAAGATGGAGATTTCATTACAGCGATTACATGGCAGGGAACGTTATTCATATTCTCCTGGAGTTTGTATCTAATTTTATATAACACATTAACATATTTATACACATAGCTAGGCCTGTATATAATCTTTATTGGTGCTGTTAAACGAATTATCACGTTTAAAAAAATTTATATACATAGATGTATTAATTTTTTTTTATTAAATGCCACCTTTTCTTCCGTTTTTCAGCTAGTTTCTTTAACTTTCCCCCCTTTATGAGCAAAACATTTGGAAGTCTATGAAAGCTGTTCGGCATTTCTTATTTTGGCCGATTTAAATAATTATGAACAAAACAGAAACATTTTGATGTTCTGACAGCGATTCCTATATAGAAGAATTACCTCCTGCCCTCCATCTGAATTTTGTGCGTCATTAATGACGTCATGTGAAAACCTATTACACCTGTCTATATGAAGCAGACAGACTTCAAACCTTTAGAAACATACATTTTTGCTAAAAGATAAACAATGCATATTCTCCAAGAGAAAGAGAGAGAGAGAGAGAGAGAGGTAGTTATGCATGTTAACAAAGGTTTGAGACAAATAGAATGTAACTTAAATGATTGTGAAGCTCCGTCAACCTGATATCACCAAGTAGGATATGTTCCTGGATTAACATCTATGTTGATCCTGGAACAACATTCCAATCAGCCAATCGGGATCCATTTACCATTTATGTTTAGGTTTAAGGTTAAGTTCATGCACTATTCTACATGATTGTTATCCAAATATTATTTCTCTCAGATTTTGGGAATAATTTACCGTTATGGTTGGGTTTAGAAATAGGGAATAGGTAGGGATTACATTTTTGAACAAAAATGATGTTCCAGGATCAACATAGAGGTTGATCCAGGATTGCATCAAACTTGGCAAAATCATGATGTGCAGTAATGCTCTGTGGTGTTTTATTTGTAGCTGTTCGCTAACTGGTTAGTGCCACTACACTCACACTGCGAGGCTTAGTGCTCAAATCAGATTTTTCTCTCAGATCAGATTTTATTTTGGCATATCTGTTTACATTGTTGTTATAAATGTGGCCAATATCAGATTTCCAGTGTGAACAGATCATGGTCCTAAACTGACCCGCATGCGCAAAAGTACAACTACACACAGCACATAAATGTGTATAAGTAAATAAAGCATGTTGTCAGATATGTGTAATATGATTATTGCCGTATATAATTAATGGGTTGTTTCGCTGATTCTAATGTGCATTTTAGTGTTTGAAAACAAAAAGTTTTTTTTTTGTGATCGAAAACCCTAATAATTTGTCATTTATGACAAACACGGTGCACATCTCTCTGATCACAGGTGTGGTGAACTCATCAAGGGTTAAGGAGCAGCCGCAGATTGAACTGTGAAGGAAGGGCTCACGCCTGGTTTATCGCTGTTGAAAATGATGTTGTTTGCATTTTAATTAGTTATAAACAACATAGCCTGTATCCAGTCAAAACTCAAAGTGAAACTGAAACGTTGCCTACCAGAATACTGAAGGATTTTGCCCTTAACAATGCAATTTTTTTAAATTATTAAGTGAAATATTTCATGTAGGCCTATGTATTTTATTATTTTTAAATATGCATTATTACTATTACGGTATTTTAAATCTAACTGAAAAATCTTTTTTTTTTTTTTTTTGGTTACAGGTTAATGGTTGTTTGGTTAACGAGTACCAGTTGTCCTTTAAAACAATGTTCAAAATAAACAACCTTCAATTTTTTGGGTAAAGTATTTGCCTGATGTGTTATTCTATGCTGCTGAGGAGTAGAGGATGTTTGCAGCATGAACCAGTACAGATTAATGACGTGTGTCAATCAAAAATTATGTAAAAGTCACATGAATTCCTACATAACTGTTCACACTGTAGACGGATTGCAAAACATCAGATCTGTATCTGATTTAATACCACATATGAAAGTGGCACAAACCGGAATTGGAAAAATCAAGATTCCATGTGGTTTGGGATGTTCACACTGTCATGACAATAATAGATCTGAGTCACATGTGGGAAAAAAAAAATGTCAGCCACATTTGCCTGCAGTGTGAACATACACTGTAAAAAAAAATCCCTAATTTTATGGTTTATTTCCAGCAGCTGGGGTGCCGGAAATAAACCCTAAAATAATGGCCGTTAAATTACAAAAATTTATGGTAAAATAACAGAGATTGAATAACAGAAATTTACAAAAAAATTTAAATTCAAGGAAATTTCTCCAATTTAATGCCCGTTATTTTACAGTAAATTTCTGTAATTTAACGGCCGTTATTTAACGGTTTATTTCCGACACCCCAGCTGCCGGAAATAAACTGTAAAATTACAGATGTTTTTTACAGTGTAGCCTCAGAGAAAACAGTGTGTTCAAATTATAAAGTCAAGTGTTGTGCTTGATGGCAAAATAGCTATCATTCAATAATGTCTATGATTAACGCATCCCTTTAAAAGCATGCTAACAGCTAATTCATTTCCTAAAAATCATTCCAAGATTGCAAACATGAAAGTATAAATAGAATTGATTTGCCACCCCCTAAAAATTATCATTTGACTATGCAAAACATATTAAAAGTCTCATTACCTTAGCTATAGGCGAACAGCAAACCTATTCAATCAATAGTGTAATTGTTCTCCAGTGTGTTTAAAGATGCTAACCATGTAGAGGGCGTAGATCAAATATAGACAAATGCTTATTTAAAAATAACTTCAATATACTAGACACAAATTTGGGTTGAAAAAAGAGAGTACATAAGCACTCACTGCATAAGTAAACTAAAGAATGATAAACTAAATAAAATGAACCATTACTACATAGTAATCTTTACCTTCTTTCTTCTACACTAATACTCAAACAGCAGGTGAGAGCCTGGAGCAGACTTCCAAATTTCGCATATTTCCATACTGATGCTTGCTTGTTGTTCCCCTTATAAGAATAATGAAGCACATCTGCAACCATATTACACAGTAGAGACGAGTGATGTTATTTTAATGTCCAAACACTAACAGCTAAAACAAATCCCAGATAAATGGGAAAGAAAGTTACAGCGAAAAAAAAATACAAATACACAATTCCTCTGAAACGACAAATAAATACAGGAAATACTTCTCATCAGTACAGTTGACTAGCATGCTGTCAGATTTGATTAGCAAAGGTAAGAGTGGACATGGATGTCTTCTTGTTCAAAGCGGTCCTGCTGGTTTAACTAAACACATGCGAGGTCTTTGCTGACCTTAGAGGAACAGCGTGAGAAGCTACTAATCCTGGATGAAGGGAGGACAGAAAGACGGGCGCATGACCTTTGGGCTGTGTGTAGTGTGTGATTCTGCACCGTGTGTTAAATGGTACTGCACCGGGGGCTCATAAACACACGCGCGCGCGCACACGCACACGCGCACACGCACACGCACACGCACACACGCGCACACGCGCACACGCACACACGCACACACACACACACTACAGTTCAAAAGCCTTAGGTCACTAGCATTTTCACCAATAGAAATATTCTATCTTTTGTTGTATTGTGTCAGTAAGATATTTTAGTTTTCATTTCCAATCATTGTTCCGGTAACACTTTATAATAATTACACACTATGAATCATTTACTAAGCATTAGCAAATAATTCATTCATTATCTGTTAAACATCAACAACAGATGTTAGTAAGCAGTTTATAACTGCAGTTACAAATGCTCTATTCTTGACTTACAAACGCATTTAAATGTGCATATTAATTGTTTTTTCATACTTTGTTACTGATTAATTTTTCATGACTAAATTAAGTATCACATTATTCACAAATCATTAAAATTTAAGAGTAGTTGGGGTTTTTAAGATCATTCAGAATGAGTTAGTAAAAGATTAATAAACTATTTAAATCAACATTTATATCTTATTATTCAGGCATATACTAATAGTTAATTTGTGGGTTATTAAATGATTTAATAACTCATCTTCATCCAGTTTTGTGACCTAATCTAAAGTGAGGACTATTTATGCTTAATAAATCCCTAATAAATGACTCAGTATCAAATGAATAATACTTCATGCTGAACAGTAAACTTACTGTAAAATTTAAGCATTGCTAAATAACTGGAGTGTCAAAAAATAACATCAAATTGGATAAAACAACAACAATATAATAATTAAACAATGATGCAACATTTCAATGTTATTTAGTGATGTTTAAACTGCACAGTAATTTTATTTTAGTTAAGATTGCAAAGATTTATTTTTAATTTGATACAGTTTCATTTGTGGATCTTCAAATGAATAGAAATAAATAAATACATTTTTGTTTCCTGTTTAGAATATAACTGAGCCTTTAATTGCTTTTTTAAGAGATGTATAAAGCATAAATAGTCCTCACATTAAATTAGGTCACCAAACTGGAAGAAGTTAAGTTAATAAAGTAATTGTTAAATTACAAATTAACTATTAGTATATGCCTGAATAATAAAATAAATAAATGTTAACTTGAATAGTTTATTAATTATTTACTTACGCATTCTAAAAAAATGGGTTACACTTTATTTTGATGGTCCATTTGAGTATTAGTAGACCGTCTGCTTAATATCTGCTGATACTGCTTCTTCAACAGATATTTAACTGACTATAAGTAACATTGCAAGTACATGTCAACTTACACTAACCCTAATCCCAACCTAACACTTAAAATCTAATGAGAATTAGTTGTCAAGTAGATGCAATGTAACTTTAATTCAACAAACGGACCATCACAATAAAGTGTGACCGAATAATCTTTTTTAAAACCAGCAACTTCTCTCAATTAACTTGTTTGTAAATGACGCGATACTTAATTTAGTAATGAAAAAATACTAATTAAAGTATGAAAATACAATCATTAAGCACATTATATATGTGCTTTTATGTCAAGAACAAAGCATTTGTATCTGTAGTTACAAACTGCTTACTAACATCTGTTAATGTAGAGGTAATGCTTAACAAATGATGAATAAACTATTTGCTAATGCTTAATAAATGATTCATAGTGTGTAATAGTGTTACCATTATTACTGCTATTAATTTCAAATACACTTCAAGCGACTTTAATTAACCTACATGAATATAGCTACAATACTGTATACAGATTTATAAATATAATCTGTTTATCTATTAAGTTCAATTAACTAAAATAAATCAACATTTGGTGTATGCATTTAAACGTTGCCGTAGGTAGACGTGCATAGCTTTTCAGCTAGCTTTGCAGGTACTGTAGGTCTCTTAAAGTGTCTTAAAGATGTTGCCAAAGTTTTTCTGGATTTTTTCTCATTTTTTTATGATTCTTCATGTCTTTCCAGATAGACTGGATGATGATGAGAGGAGATCTTCAGCACTGGCTGCTTTCAGACTGCTAGTGCATACAAAAATCTCACAGGATTATTGGAATTTATAACAAAAAGACTGTTTCAAAGCTTTCTTGTCTCCCTCTCCACTATCCTATACAATAAAGATGAAAAACACCTAAAAATGTAAACAAAATGTTTCAAAATGTAAACTAATATTTCCTACTGATACACCACACAACACAATATTAAATAACTCACTTAAAAATAATAGTTTGCTAATGAAAGCACTAGTAGCCTAAGATTTGTTCTAGAATACACTGTTCATTTCGTCAACAAAAATAAGGGCAAAAAATGTTGACACAAACTGAAACATGACAGGTCTTCTACACTCTCAGAAATAAACGTACTTAAGCTGTCACTGGGGTGGTACCTTTTCAAAGGGTACAAATTTGTACCTAAAAGGTCCATATTAATACTTCAAGGGTACATATTAAGTACCTAAAAAGTACAAAAGAGTTCCTCTTAATATTTATAGGTACTAATATATACTTTTGAGGTACCAATATGGACCCTTGAGTACAAATGTGTACCTTTTGAAAAAACTATGAATGTGCATCTATTGGATATCTAATAATATGAATATGCTTATCTAATGAATGAAAAGCACAATAATGTTGATGAAAAAAGGTGAGACTAAAATGTAGTCCAAAAGATAATAATTGTTATCATTTTTGTTATAATCCAGACTGTCTGCTTATTAGATGAGCAGATCTGAGCGTGTGCATTCAGTCATGTAGACCTGTTTGTTTGTTTCAAGTCTATTTCATTGACAAAATGAACACTGACTGTACTGCATTTACCCAATAGACAAGATTTTGCTAGTAGCTTAAAAAAACCCTGCAGGTTATGACATACACTGATGTTCATCTTCCTGTTCTTCAAACATCTGATGTTCTCATCATGGTCCTCGAGTCCATACGTCCGTGCCAGGTTTCTCTATGGGTCGGTGAGTTTTAAAAGTAATGGAGGCAGCATAAATGTAAGGGGAAAGAGGGAAGGTGCGGTCCCCGTCCCGCTCCGCTCGACAGCAGCAAACAGAGGCCCCCTGTCACTGCCCACCAGGAATGATTCATGTGAACAATTTGTCCTAATTACTCCAGCCCAACACTTTTGTCACTATTAATCTTACACACACACGCTCATACACACTCACACATGCACGCACAGGGCCAGTCAGTGGAGATCAGTGCCCTCGCAAATTAAAATAGATGGCCAAGACGATGGTGAGGAGGATGATCGCGCCCAGGATGAAGACCAGAATGCGGTTTTGAATGATCCTGTAAGTGAAGAGACAGAAAGAGGAAAGAGAAAAGAGAGATTTTTAATTAGAATGATAATAAAAGCACACAAAATGGCTAGCATATATTTATATATATTTTATATTCTTTTATATGTGTGACCCTGGACCACAAAATCAGGCATAAGCGTTTATCTCCAAACAAATAAATACACTTTTTTTATTAATATATGGTTTGTTGGTACAAAATGTGGCCAAGATATAACTATTTCAAAGAAAATTGAGTTCCATATTGAGTTCTTAGAAATGCACATTACAAATCAAATATTAAAATATATAATACATATAAAATATATAAAATACATATTTAAAGAAACTTTTCATGTCTATTTATCACTATATACAGTTGAATTCAGAATTATTAGCCCACTTTGAATTTTTATATATATATATATATATATATATATATATATATATATATATATATCTTAACCTGTCTAGTTATTTTTCAAATAATGTTTAACAGGTTAAGGAAATTTTCACAGTATGTCTGATAATATATTTTCTTCTGGAGAAATCTTATTTGTTCTGGAGAAGTCTTATTTGCTTTATTTTGGCTAGAATAAAAGCAGTTTTAAATTTTTAAAAACCATTTTACAATAACTTGCCTAATTATCCTAACCTGTCTAGTTAACCCAATTAACCTAGTTAAGCCTTTAAATGTCACTTTAAGCTGAATTCTTGTATCTTGAAAAATATCTAGTCAAATATTATTTAGTCTTCATGGCAAAGATAAAATAAATCAGTTATTAGAAAAGAATTATTAAAACTATTATGTTTAGAAATGTGTTGAAAGCATCTCTCTGTTAAACAGAAAAGGAAAAAAATAAACAGGGGGCTAATAATTCAGGGGGTTTAATAATTCTGACTTCAACTGTTTATCTATGGAATAGGCCATTTTACTGCTTGTTGAATACTATATAATTTATAACAAATAAAAAAATCTTAATAAACATATTTCACTTTGTCATATTTGTCTTTATGGATTTATTTTTAAAGAGAAAAACACATTATTGTGCAAAATAGCATGCATGAATATACATTCATCTCTTTACTGGTGGGAAAAAATAATATTTTTCTTATCACTTTTATCATTTCACAGTCTATGGCAGGAGTCGGGAACCTTTTTTCAGCAAAAATCCATTTCTGGGTTTTTTTTGGCAAATGCTTTTTTTAAAGAGCAATTGGTGTGTCTGTCTGTGTGTGTGTGTGTGTGTGTGTGTGTGTGTGTGTGTGTGTGTGTGTGCGTGCTTATTACTATTACTACTGTAAATAATACAGGTTTAAACAAAACCTTTATTTATGTCCATGCACAACTCAAAAACAAACAAATTTGAAGCATCACATGTTAAGCAAGTCCATGAATGAAGAAAGGACAACTTATTTAAATTCTGGTAAATAAACTCTTCTTTTTTTCTAAAAAGCAGCCCAATTTAAAATAAACAAACATTTTACTATTATAAAAAAGTAACAGTTATTTTTAATCATTCAAACTAAAGTAGCCTATGCAGCAACACTTTAATTGTGGCTAGTTTTAAAGAACAAAAATCCTATTTTACTATTGTTTAGAAAATGAAGAGAAAACAACATATGTTTCTATGTTAATTACGTGTAAGCATGGTAGAAATATAGAAATGCAAGTTTTTTGCCCTTTATTGGTGTCGCGATTCAAGTTTATCCACAGCACCGCACAGGTGCATTGGTCAAAACTTCTTTTTATGGTGCACTGAGTTATTTATTTTGCTGTAAAAAAACTATACAATAAAAAGGCAATTGTAACTGTATTTTCAAAGTGACGGTTTCTAGTGGCGGTTATAATTGTTTTAAACTGTAAAATATTATTAAAGGGAGACAGCTGGAGAGCCACATATTTTTGGTCAAAGAGGCACATGTGGCTCGCGAGCCATAGGTTCCCTACCACTAGTCTATGGAGGCCAGATCTATATTTCACTGCTTATTGAATACATTTTTGCTCCTTGTTCTAACTACTGATTTTCAATGAGCTGAAACAACACGATTCTTAAGGGTTTTTTGGGGGACAACCTAATTGTTTTATGTTTAATCTACTTAAATTTGTAGAAAGAAATTAAGTTCAATTAATTGATTTGTGTAGGGACAACATGAAGGAATTGTGTGGACCCCAACATTTTTACAGTGTACTAATATCAATGTGACAAATAAAGACAGCAATACAATCTTGAATGCAACTGCAAGTACATTTTGCATTAAAAATTCATTTACTTTTTTCACCAAACTTGCTAAACACATTTCATTTCAGTCAGATTTGACTCTTTAAAAACCAAAACACACTATCGTGGCAAAACAAGTCACACTGTGACAACTTAGCCCTTTTCCTCTCCATCTGTTTGCTGACATGCGTTTAGAGTGTTTATTTTCCCCCCAACAAAGTAAAAAGTGTGGCTTGTGGCTTTCCTCCGGCTAATAAAGTTCACATATTTACTGGTAATTTTTCTGTTAAACTAACTCTCTTAATATCACATGACCACACAGTAGTCATTCTGTGCCTGCAGGACTCGCTCTGTCATTCACAAAGTTTTAAATAGCAGTCGCAAATTTAGATAATAAATGTTTTTTTTCCTGCAACAAATGTTTGATATTTGACTATTGGAAATCTAACTTTTTTCTGTCGCGTTTTGTATTTCAGATTATCAGTTTACAGTTTACTGCCAATGTTTTTTTGTGGGGTTGGTATGCTCTCTTATGCTCACAGAGGCTGCTTTGTTTGACACACAACAGTTTTTAGTCAATATTAGTGATTTTTTTTTCAGAATTATTGGTATTTTGACAATGATATTCCAGACATTTGACAATATTTGAAATCTAACAGTGCACACATTTATCTTTCTCTGACCCAAAATTAAAGGCATTGAACATTACATGTAACATAGTGTTCAAATGTTGAAAGTTGGTAGGACCGTTTCAATCTTGTTGTTTTATAAAAAAATCCCTAATGCTCACAAAGATTGCATTTATTTAAAAATACTGTATATTCTAAAGCTGTGAAATTATATAAAAAATAATAACAGAAAACTACTTAATATCTGAATGTATTCAGAACTTTCTTAATGAAAAGAAATTAAAATAACAATGGTATTCAAAATTCTAAATGTCTTTACAGTTAAAAAAAAAGTATAAATCTGACTGACCCCAAAACTAATGATTTTAAAGTGTTTGGAAGGCACATCTTGTTTCATTTTGACATTTTACTAATAAAAAACTAAACGAAACACAAAGCATCTTCTGACGACTGAAACCGGAATGTGCTATATAATGTTTTGTGAAGTTTTATTTGTGTGGACTGGCCATGGTATTTAAGAATGAATACAGTTTTGTTGAAATAAAATCAAACCTACAAACTACAGTACTACAGACATGCAGTGGTTAAAACAACACTGTATTTGTTTGGTACAGCTCCATATGTGCTAAAAATAATTATTATAAATACATGTACAATTACACTCTTAATCATAACCATTAATTACTCATAGCCTCATCTCCATTTAATATATTGGGTTCCGATCCCGGACGAGCCCCCATATTTGTCACAACACAGCTCAAAAGACATGACAAACTAAGGGAGAACATAAACAGTTGGCTTGGTTGCAATGAAAATGTTCTTACTTAAACATAGGAGGATAAAAAAAATCAAAATCAAACAATAAAATTAAAAGAGTACTTAATTCATTAGACAAAAAAAAATGCTTTCAACAAAACTAAGACTAGAAATGGAAAAAATAATCAGAAAAAAACTAATGGGAGCAAGTAACATGCCAACATCGCCAGTGCTATATTAGGAAGAAAACAAGTGTTCAGCAATTCAGCAGATGAGTCTGGAACCTAGTCCTACCCACTGGCCGGCCATAGCAGGAAGAATGGTGACTCGTCCCACCATTCCATATAGCAGAAGTTTCTCTGCAGAAAATCTAGATTTTGTCAACTCAGAACTGAGAACAGAAGCCAAAAAAAGTGGCAAAGTGGTCCAAAGTGGCTGTGTGGACGTGTACAGTGAGGGTGCGAGCAGGAGAAGTAGGGGTGAGACCCTGAGATGATCTCTCGGGGCGAGATTCTGTCTCCTGTGTCATTCCTGATAAATGACAGAATTATCCCATGTGCTGACATGTGGAGAGAGCAGGACCACTGACCACTGCTATAAGCAGGAGATGAATAACTCTCACACACCCATTCATCACCACTGCAGCCGAGCAGCACATCCAGCACATCCAATACACACACACACACACACACACACACACACACACACACACACACACACACACACACACACACAGAGAGAGAGAGAGAGAGAGAGAGAGAGAGAGAGAGAGAGAGAGAGAGAGAGAGAGAGAGAGAGAGGGAGAGATGTACAGTAAAAAAAGAAAGCAAAATACACACCTCAATGCTGCTACTCAAAACTGACTAGTATTCATATATACGTCTATACTCTGAAATAGCGCTTTTGCTCAGGCTATATAGAGGAAGATTTGTTAGTGTTTAATGTTTTGTTATTTACAATTTTACAAAAGCTTGTGGTTAGGCTGATAATTGGCTTAAGAGCATTAAGAATATGTACTGCTTTACTTATAGTAAAGGGCAACGGCTGTTTACACTACAAAGTAAAGGTCTTTTTGCTGATTACCTCCGTGCAAGCAAGTTTATCCTTAACTAGCATTTAATAAAGAAAGGTATGAGTTATACAGTACAATATGTATAAATTAACTGCTTAAATGTTATTTAATTGAGTTTTATCAACTGAAACCGAGATTCTAAAACTCAAATTAATAAATTTTGTCATTTAAAGTGACATTTGAATTTTATTTTCATATTTCCTGGACTCAAATGAAAGAAGTTCACAGTACTCATGAACATTAGTTTTTAAACTTAAATGGTTTAAGGCAATCAGCTTTCCTTTCCTTAGTTCACTTATTTGGCTTTACTATGAAAGTATACACTACTTGCCTTGTTGTTGATCCCAGTTGTAGGGTAACAAATAATAACTTCACTTCTAGTAGATCATTTGGAAAAGTGGCAGAAGGTAGATTTTTCTGATAAATCATCTGTTGAACTGCATCCTAATCATCACAAATACTGCAGAAGACCTATTGGAACCTGCATGGAACCAAGACTCTCGTAGAAATCTGTCAAGTTTGGTGAAGGAAAATCATGGTTTGGGGTTACATTTAGTATGGGGGCATGGATGGCAACATCAACAGCCTGAGGCATGAAGACCTTTGTTCTGCCCATTACATTACAAACCACAGGAGAGGGCAAATTCTTCAGCAGGATAGCGCTTCTTCACATCAACATCAAAGTTCCTAAAAGCAAAGAAGGTCAAGGTGCTCCAGGATTGGCCAGCCCAGTCACAAGACTGAACAGTATTGAGCATGCCTGGGGTAATATGAAGGATGAGGCATTAAAGATGAATCCAAAGTATCTTGATGAACTCTGGGAGTCCTGCAAGAACTCTTTCTTTGCCATTCCAGATGACTTTATTAATGTTATTTCAGTCATTGCAGAGATGTATGGATGCAGCCCTCCTATACATAATACTAATTCTTTTTTTACTGCACCATGATTTTAAATTCTATACTGTATGTTATAGCTGTTAAGTAACAAGACCTTCGTCTAAGCAAAGTCAGACCTTTCTGTCCTAATTAAATAATTAAAAATCAAGGCTTAATCATATTTGATTTTGGTATGATAAGCATAATCTTAAGGTCTTTGCCTTTTATATAAGCCACTTCTGATACCAAATGAGCAACTATGAGCAACTAAAAGTCAAGTTATTATTTGCTGTTCCTAAAATTTGGACTGGCAACAAGACTTTTGTCAGGTAGTGGATATTTATTATATATAAAGTGTAATTTACTAAAGAATGCTAAAAACCCATAAGTCAGTTTAGTTAAGTCAGTACTGTTATTTACCATCATTCATCAAAACATCTTAAAACAGAAAGAAAATAAATCACACATGCAGGTTTGTAATGACATGAGAGTGAATAATTTTGTTCTTGCTGAGTGAAATAGCTTTAATTTCTTTCTGAACTGAAACTTTTCACCAAAACTTTTCACATGGTTTAACAGGAAGTGGAATACTGACATTATCTTGACATAAACTACTGTACCTCCAGTACACAATAATAAGCACACAATCAGTCGTACCATCCTGTAACACACATTCTTTATAAAGAGACATGAATTCCCATTCGTCCCTCTCCCACGACTGCTTCCTGTCCCTTTGGGCAGCAGCACATCTCTGAACATCACGAACAGTCTGTCCTCTTGCTTACAGTTTGTTTATGAGTGTGTTTGTTTGTTCGTGTGTGTGTGTGTGTGTGTGTGTGTGTGTGTGTAGCCAATATAAATAATGAATGGTACTTAAAGAGACATGTGGGAGATCTGGCCTTGCTAAGCATGCTCTGATTAATGTCCTCCGCCAAGCATGCACTCCCAATTATGAATTATGCCGGCCTGGCGTCCAATCCAGAGCTGGGGAGTCGCTTTGTATGAAGAATCAACTTCTGGATTCAGAAGCGATGAGAATCCAGGGTCAGTTCCAAACCTGCTGCCTTGAAAGCGACCAGTTGAATTTAGTTTAAAAAAGTGAGTGAACCAATTGTAACTTGGAACTTTTACTTTTTTTTTTTAATTATGTACATATATTATTTCATAATGTTTGAATTAATTTGTTTGTTTAAATTCAGCTCATATAAATAGTTTGCAACCACTTACCTTAAAAAATGTAGTAAAACCAATTAATATATATTTTTTCAGTGTAGTTAATGGAATCATTTTAAGACGATGCCTTTACTTTTTTAAAAGTAAACTAATCACTTTAAAAGCAATGAGTTTACTCACTTTAAAAAATAAAAAAGTAAAGTCAACGAATTGTTTTTTTTTACTGATGTTAATATTTTCCACCAGGGAAAGTAAATCACATTTATGCAAACTAAACAAATTTTATTTTTTTTTTAACTAGGGTACATGGACTCACTGCAAGTGAATATTGAAAGTGAATACTAGTGAATCTCTGGAAAGGTTTAGAGAAAAACACTTCAAAAATACTGTATTAGAATACTATTTTATTAAAACAGTTAAAATACTGTATTAATAAAAGTAATATTGTAGGCACCAATTAAGTAAAAAAAAAAACAATATAATAAAAAAATATATAGCTATAAAATATATTTTTAAAAGAATTATAAATCAACCAACCAATTAACCAACCAACTAATCAACCAACCAACTGACCAACCAATCAACCAACTAATCAACCGACCAACCATCCAACCAACCAACCGACCGACTAACCAACCATCCAACCAACCGACCAATCAATCAACCAACCAACCAACCAAACCAATAATTTTTTTTTTATTTAAAGCAATAATGCACTGGATTAAAATAATATGCTTAATATTATTTTATATATTTGTATGCTCATATGAATTATAAATATACTATTAAAATAAAAGTATTAATGTAATTTAATTGATTAAAATAAATACATTTGAATAATACTAATAAATAGTTAAAAAAATATAATAAATCTGAAAAATCTAATTTTATTAAAAACAAATGTATTTTTAAATCAACAAATAACTGATTTAAATAATATGTTATTGAAATCATAATACTGGATACATCATTGAAAATAAAATTAAATAATGCTTCAGTTAAAACTAATTTTATACAATTACAATTACTAAAAATCTAATATATAAAAACATTTAATAAAAATATAAAATCATAAACATTATTTGCAAAATGTAATTGAAGTAAATAAATACCCTTAAATTAATAAACAAATAATTGATTAAAATGTTTTAATGCAAACCCAAAACCGTTACTTAAGAAAATCTTCATGGAACTATCCAAATATCCAAATAAAAGACTTAAATATTTTTTTACTGGGCCAAACAATGCTATTTTGCACAGCAATTTTACCACAGTAAAAAAAACTTTAAGCAGGAAAACCAATTACTACGTTGAACCTTTACACAAGAGTTCACGGACTGACTTTTTAACTCATAAATCAACTTGTACTAACCTTAATTTCCTAAGCTCGGCTGTAGATTTAAAACTGAAGTGCACAGTGTGTGTGTGTGTTGAGGGGCCAGGCTGAGCTGTTAGCAGTAATGTAGATTAATCTGGCTTTGGTGAGGCTGTTCTGACAGGCCCTTGAGGCTGGGCGGAGAGGCCCCGGGCAGCCCCACATCCACACACACTGATGGAGAGAGCCAGTCATCACACACCGCAGAAACATTTTCTTCACTACAACACCAGCACAACTAAAAACACCAACTGCAGGTTTTTACAATGTTTGGTCTAACTAAGTGGCCTTAACTACTATGTACATCAAAAAATGAGTTCAGTTTACTTACCGTCTTCAAATTGTGTTGCACAACACTTACGGTGGTCTTGAGGTGGAATATAGGGATCAGGGTTAGACAAGCTTGTTGATAAGGGTAGGTTTAAGGGTGGGTGAAGGTGTAAGTGTCTAGAGTGCAATTATAAATGAATAAGTGAAATTAATTACAGATATAATTATATGCAGACCATTTTTAAAATAGAAGTGCAATGTAAAATACAGTTGAAGTCAAAATTATTAGCCCTTCAGTGATTTTCTTTCTTTAAAATATTTCTCAAATGATGTTTAACAGAGCAAGGCATTTCTCACAGTATATCCAATAAAATTTTTTCTTCTGTTTTATTTCAGCTAGAATAAAAGCAGTTTTAAATTTTTTAAAAGCCATGTTAAGGTCAATATTATTTACCCCCTTAAGCAATATTTATTTTGGATGTGCTACAGAACAAACCATTGTTAATGACTTGCCTAATTTCCCTAACTTGCCTAGTTTAAATATTTAACAAATAAGTAGGGCCAGACAGAATCTGCGAACATCTTTTGCTATTTCTGCACAGAATATTGTAAAACAATCTGTGGATTTATGCAGAATAATTTTGAATCGTAACTAAAAACGTAATATGTTAAATAAAAAATAATAATTTTTTTACTTTTATTTAATGTTTACCATGCAAATCCTATTAGATCCAATTATTTGGTAAACAAAGCAATTCTCTCATATAATATATCTACCATATATCTACTAACTAAGACAGAAATTATTACTTTGCAAACTGTATTGTAAGTAAATCATATGAACGTTTTCATATTAGTCAGTAATATTACAGAAATGAATAAAAAAATTTATAAATTATATATATATATATATATATATATATATATATATATATATATAT
>CAIGQZ010001474.1:2179242-2193946 GCA_903798205.1 Danio tinwini | reverse complement strand
TGTTCTGTAGACTATCGTAAAAAAATATTAGCTTAAAGGGGCTAATAATTTTGACCTTAAAATGGCTTTTAAAAAATTAAAAACTGCTTTTATTAGAGCCAAAACAAAACAAATAAGACTTTCTCCAGAAGAAAAAACATTATCAGACATACTGTGAAAATTTCCTTGCTTTGTTAAACATTATTTGGAAGATATATAAAAAATAAATAAATTTAAAGGGGGGCTAATAATTCTGACTTCAACTGTACTTCTTTAGAGAAAACCCCCCTCATTTTTGTGCAAATTATATTGTTTTACCAGCACACGTATTAAAAAAATCCAATATTAGTTTTGGTAAAAACATGCACTCACTTTCCATATTAATTTAAATTAAAAGGACCTATATATGTTAATTTACAAATATTATTAAATATTCCATATAAAATCACTAAAAAGCTAAAACGTATTCTAATCTCATATATAAATCATATTAATTGTTAATGGTTGTAGGCCTAATTACAGTAGGCTATTTATTAAGAAATAAAAAAAAAATCCTACTTAATATAAAAATAATATAAAAATAAAATAAATATAAATATTAATAATAGTAATAATAATAATAATAATAATAATTATTATTATTATTATTATTATTATTAGTAGTAGTAGTAGTAGTAGTAGTATTGATAAGTAGGATATTGTTTTTTTTTTATTATTATTTAAAGTCACATGTCATACACAGTACAGATACATCTCTTAATAAATAACCTACTATAAATTAAAACCATTAAGGTATGCTATATATTTTTGTTTTCACAAGCTTTGTTAAAGTAAATCCCGTTTCTAAATAATATAATAATAATAACCTATAGCTTTCGTCATGAGCCACGGCTGTGTTCAATATAGCATAACAGAGCAATTGTCAATATGAAGATTGCTAAAACTGAACTGTAAAAATACTCTAAAAGCAAATGACATCTAAGAGAGATTACTTAATTTTTTCTTTTAATCATCCCAAGTTTAAATGTTAGAATGTTCTAGATGAATAGGGCATAGGGGGGATAACCGGTAATAGAACACAGCCAGGAACTCGAAACTACAGCTATAAAATTGTAGATGTTGAAACGCAGTTTGCGAATGTTCGTTGGACCGACGGATTTGGGAAATGCCAAAACAATAAACTATGTTTGTAGCGATGGAACTTTCAACCTTAGTTAGCTAACAATGTTGTTAGTTAGTTAATTAGTTAGTTAATTAGTTAGTTAGTTAGTTAGTTAGTTAGTTAACAGTGGTTTTTTGGAAGTGCACCCCTGTTTAGTTTTCATGCATAAAAAATTCCACTTATTAAAGTTAAAGACAGAACAATATCTTGTACCGAAATGCTTTAAAATCTTGTAAAATTCTTACACAGTCACAGCCCTTTAAAACACATGCAAATCATAAAATTTCAAACATGTTCCAACTACTTTTTTGTGTCAATACAATTGCTTTATGGTTAATCCACTTCAATTTGTAAAAACAAATAAGTAACTTAATTTGGTGTTCCAACACAAAATGATTGTGTGGAACCCAGCATTTTTTTCAACTCTCAACTCAACATTGCATATACTGACTATTGCGGATGCACACATTGTGATATCGATGCTGAAACGATATATATTGTGCATCGCTAGCGGTATTCAAGCATGATGAACATGATTAAAGTGTTGATTACATTCTATATGCAGAGAATTTAAGTATTACAAGTTGTTCTAACATAATTGTCATTTTGAGACGAACCAACCCTTTAACTTACATTTGTGTGTGGATTTTCAGCACGAGTCGATAAACAGTGCGTACTGACTATGTGAGGTGGTCTGCATTTTCTTTTCTTTTGATAAACCGGGCTGTTCTACACTGAAGTGAGCTGAAAACAACAGAAGCGAAAGTAGGAAGAGAGTCAGCGGGATCAATGTGTTCGCTAATGCTCTGACTGATGGACATGATGCTCTCTGTGTGTCGGTGTGGTGGAGGTGAAACGGATCCTGTGTTGGAGTGTGTGATCACGCTCTAACAAAGATAAATGTTTTAGCAGGGCTTCTCAGCTGCCTTACTGTACTGTACATGTCAAAGCGGCCTTTAAACCACCTTACCTGTCAATAGCTCAGAGCTGTAGATGTAATGAAGACAGGCAATAGCCTTCTTTGTAGTCTCTTTCCGAGTGACAGAGGGAGAGTCAGCATTACCAACTGTGATGGAGCCAGCAGCTGTCAGTAAAAACTGGACTGTAGGCTGCTTTGGAGATTTACGTCAATGGTAGAGATATGATTGAATGACATGACATGGTCAAATCCATTAATTGGTCAAAAATTAATTTTTTTTTTGCATTTAAACGTATGCTGGACTCGCCATCTGCTTCGTTTTCTAATAATTGTATTTGTTTTATTTAATTAAATGTATTATAATTATATATGTAACCATTGTGCTATAAGTAACATGCACTAAAAGTTATTTTATTTTATTTATTATAGATAGATAGATAGATAGATAGATAGATAGATAGATAGATAGATAGATAGATAGATAGATAGATAGATAGATAGATAGATAGATAGATAGATAGATAGATAGATAGATAGATAGATAGACAGATAGATAGACAGATAGATAGACAGATAGACTGTAAAAACTGAAATCTTAAAATAAATAAAAAATTGTGACACCTAAAAAATAAACATATTCGATTTATTTTAACAATTTTTTTATGATTTTTAGTAATAACATTTTAGTAAAAAAAAAGATAATTTATGGGAAACAAATTAAAGTAATTAAAAAAATAACTTGTTTAAAAAATAAGTGGATCTGTTTGTTTTCATTATAGATTAATCTTTTGGTTAAAGGTGCTGTATGTAAGTTTTTGACTCTTCTGCATTATATAAAATACCATAGCATGTTTGCAGACATTTAAGAAACATGCCAGGAAAACATTCTTGTTTATCTATAAAACAATGCTGAAGTCAGATATTTTCTTTGAATATGAGCTTTCCGTGTCGGAAGGCTGTGTTTGTTTTGGTTATTTTTAACCGCCCAATGCTAGTTTAGCCAATTATATTTCAGCATTTAGAAAGGCTCTAAAAGCATGCGCTCGTGACCGAAATGCGACCTCTGGTGGACAGTAGCAGACTCCGAAATGAACATTACCTAATAAACACATTATATTGTAACTCCATGTCAACACGCTACGTGACAAGATATGCAGTGAAAAGCAATTTGACTGTTTGCACCAGACAAAACACGACAGAAATTTAAATACTGCCATTCAGAAGCACAGGATATGCACTCACTCATGAAATGGTATTAAATCACTCACTCATGAAATGGTATTAAACCTCTTTAACATTATTAAATGTACATGCTGAATCATGGATATGTGTGGTTTACATTATTTCACAGTTCTAAAGTTCAATTACAGATCGATCAAGATCTAAGGTAAACTATCTGCTGCTTCTTTCAGTAGTATGACAATAAATGTCATGTAAAATGGCATTCAAACTCACATTGTTAGCATTCAACACTAAATAAAGCACATGAGGTGTACCTGGGGTGATCATTGTCAGTTTTCTGTTGTTCAGCTGCAAGAAATAGAAGCCGTTTCTAATATATCAATTCCAGGTGTTGGTTAGAACAAAAACTGTTTTTAATATGGAGAATATTCTTTCTATCGTGTGCTGTTGCTAGATTGTTAGACTCGCTCCTTTTTGGTCCTCAATCTGGCAGTCTGCGCTTCTGTTAGTTTTAATCCAGGAATGCAATACCTAGTTCAACCACTGGGTGTCAAACTAACATACTGCACCTTTAATAATACTTATTTATTTTATTATTATTTATTATTATTATTATTATTATTATTATTTATAATATTTATTATCATTATTTCTATTTTAAATTATTGCACTGAATTTTCTTATTTTCTAATTTTAGTTGAAAGGGGCTGGGCATTTAATTGAAATTAAATTGCAAGCATGATTGTTTATCCCTGCAATTGTCATGCACATCTTGTCAGGGAAACACGATTGTGTTTTCAGTAGTAAATCTCCTCTGAAAGCCATTCAATTGTGCAGAAACTCCCAACATTAGGAATCCCAGGAAATCCCCATAGCATTGCATTATAAACAGATGATTTAACTGCTTTCATTGATTCAGAGTAAATAATTATCAAACAATTAATATAAATATAAAAAAAATTTATAACTCAATCACATGCCTTTAATTGCATGTGATTGAGTTAAAAAGTCCCCAGCGCTGTGTAATTCCCAAAAGAAAAACAGTAGTTTGTCCTCCAGAGCATTCTGAAACACACACACCATGGCTACTTTAACAGGGCTGAAGTGTATAATAGAGCCCTTAAATAGGGTTTTTTTAGTGTGATTATGGGGTGGTGAAGCTCAGCGCAGTTCTCTTATCATCTGGAGCTGGACTCACAAATGAAGTTAGTTCAATCCCTGATGACTTACCAACGGTTCTTTTTAGCCAGATTATCACTGAAATTTAGTAAGAAAAACCTTTATAATTAGTATTATTATTGTATTTCAAATATAAATAATAATAACAATAATATAATAATGAACAATAATAGATTGACTGACAGACTGTTACTAGTGGCTAATCAATTAAAATGTATAATATTATTATTATTACTACTACTAACAACAATAATAATCAAAAACTACTATTATTACTACTAATAAATCAAGTGAAATTCAAAAATATCATTGTCTGTCATAGAAGATCCCACTGTAAAACGATAGGGGTAATCTATTAATGTTTTATAATATACTCTGAGGGATCAAAAGATAACTCCTTATCCTACATATCAGCATGGAAAAATGATCTTCAAGAACACATATAAGAAGAATGGATAGATTTTTGTTTATTTGCCCAAACCAATAGTATTAACACAAGTTGTAAATTAGTGCAATATAAATGACTTCTACGAACTTACATTACACCAGCTAAACTGCATATATTATACACAAATATTCCTGATAGCTGTACAAAAATGCAAAGAAGAAGTGGGTACCCTTTATCATTGTGTATGGGAATGCAATGAGATCCAAACATTTTGGAAAGAGATTCTTATCATGATTAGTAATTTAATTGAAAAAATATACATTTGGTTTCCAAATAATGTTTATTTCATATATACCCTGTAAACCTGGATCTGAACACAAGCAAATGCAAACTATTGGATTTTAGTTTATTCCAAGTGAAGCGTGTTATTGCTTTAAATTGGAAAAAAACTCAAAGGCCATCCTGTGGCCAGTGGATTAAAGAAATTACTAGCAATCTTGCTCTAGAGAAGCTGACATACTGTACATAGTTAAAGGAAAATTACAAGATTTTTATAAAATATGGACCCCCTTTCAACACTTTTTGAACCAGGTGGACCATACAACATTTTTTGATGTCTGAGCTTTCAAACCATTGTCGGTGTATAATTGTATTTTTCAGATGTCTTACATTTCAGCAACAATTAACTAATTTGTTTAGCCAGTAACACTGGAAAGCTGTGAAATGCAAGGTACAAAAACGCACTGAACGTTGTTCTTATATATTTTTTGAATTTTGTACTTTTATTATTTGAATTTATTAAAAATTATTTACATATTTATTTTCACATTTTTAACCATTTGTCTTTTTATTTTTATAATTCTTTTAAAATGTATTTTGTTCTGTAGTTCAAACAAAACCCAAAAATATATGTAAAATTAACTGAAGTACTATTACTGGTAGATAATCAATTACATTAAATAATAATAATAATAATAATAATAATAATAATAATAATAATAATAATAATAATAATAATGACCGCTGGTGCCCAATCAATTAATATTAATATTACTAATAATAACAACACTAATAATATCATTGAATGTATGAATGAATTAATGAATGAATGAATAAATGACTTAATCATTCAATCAATCAATCAATCAATCAATCAATCAATGGTCAATAGTAGTGGCCAATCAAACACTACAATTACTACTACAACTATAGTACTACTAATAAATGACCTGAATGACTGTTACTGGTGGTCAATTGAATAATATTAATATTACTAACAATAACATAAATCAATAATTTTAAGACTTTCTATAGCTGTACTAGTACTATTACTACAAATAAAAAGAATAATAATAAAGCTGGACTGCAATCACTGAGGACTGTCTGTTTAACTCAGCCAGACTCTTGCTGAACTTTGTTTGGCGCAGCTGAATCCTGAGATGTTTCCAGCGCTGCGACTGTGAATGCCTCCTAATGATTTCTCTCTTTCTCTCTGTCGTCATGTCTATCACGGAAACGACACACCGCCTGTGCAACCCACTCATGGTTAAGTCTGCTTCTTAACATGGATCAACAAACTAAGACGAGTGTAAAAGGTTATAAAGGGAATTGTTGAAGAGCGCCAACACACAGCCATGAATATTGCACGCATACACACAGGCTGAGACTGGCAAATCACACGGCTCCGTTCAACTCATAGCGCTGCAACTCTGAAAGACAAACGAGCTCTTGCACATTTGGAGCAAGGAACCTGTCTTTATGAGCTACAGACACACATGCACACGCACACACATACACATAACGAACACTACTAGGCCACACACTCATGTATTTTTTATTGGCCAGCTAACAATCTGACTAGAATCCTAGACTGGGATTTTCAGACCCCTACAGGAGGGATGGATAGATGGAGAGAGGGAGTAAAAACAGAAGGTGAGTTCAGAATCAGGTGCTGCTTTGAGAGGTTGAGACAAAAGTGGAGAAACGCTTTGTTGGCGCCACTTCTTTTGCTCGCAACAGATTCCAGCAGCTGTACGCCGCTGTCGTTGAGGGTTCAAGTGAGATGACTGGCTCCCTCTAATTTTACAGTAGCGCAGAATCATTCTTCTGACTGGCATACTTCCAGTTGAGAAGCACTTTCTCCATTTCTGGCATAAAATCTAGTGAGTTGTCTATATAGATGGCATTTTGGGGCATTGCAATGGCACTCCAGAATGAAAGATATATTAACATTAATAATATATATATAATTTATCAATAAATGTATATATATTTTTAACTTTCTATAATAGTTTCTAAAAAAAATGCTGGGTTGATATAACCCACCATAGGGTCAAATATACACTGTAAAAATGCTGGGTTCCACACTATTCCTTCATGTTTTCCCAACACAAATCAATTCAGTTAACCTGTAAACTTGTAACAAATGTAAATAGATTAAACATAAAACAATTAAGTTGCCCCTAAAAAAATCTAAAATTGTGTTGATTCAAGGCCCAATAACAATTCTATTTTTGTATTTATGAATCTATTAAAACTCACGTTTGTTTGTTGTAAAAATTTGTAATAATGACAAAAAATACTAATTTGTGCATTTTCTGACTTCAGTGGGCAGCCATGCTGCTGTTGTAGATGGTGTATTCTTGGAAATTTCCATACCCCTTGGTTTTGAGTGTGGTCCTGGAAAATCTCTGTTTTAAGGGCTATCTAGCCCTTCCCCTTAGCCCTACACCTTCAAGCTAAAGAGAATTGGGACAACCCTACCCCTTTCACGTGAACACGCAAAATGAGGGGTAGGTAAGGGGAAGGGCTAAGGGGTAGAATCGAGATTGGGCCCAAGTTTTATTTAAAAAAAAATGAAAATAATTGGGTTGGTCCATATTTGACCCAATGTTGGGTTATGACAACTCAACATTTTACAGAAGTTCACACAGTTGTTATTGGAAGGGATGCAGCTGTGGCCAGAAGTTAACAAGAATTATTTATATAACTAATAAATTGTATTTTAATAATGTCTAATCTTACCCCACCCAATGTATTTTTTTGCTCGTTCAAACTAATTCTTTATAATGAGCTGAAACAACACAATTGTTGAGATTTCATTGGGACAACTACATTTTTTTATGTTCAACCCACATAAATTTATTAAAGGTGTTAAGTTAACTTCATCGATTTGTGTTGGGACAATATGAATGAATTGTGTGGAACCCTGCATTTTTACAGTGCAGTAATGTAAAAACAGCAATTATACAGAGTATTATTCATATTATTTATAAAATTACCCATAAAAAATTTTATTTTATTAACACCTACCCCCACCCCAACCCTAAATTGACCCCTCACAGTAATGTAAAGCTATTAGCTATTGTTGTACAATGTCTCAAAAATGATGCTATACTGATATGAGTATCCACAGCTGTACACAACCATATCAAGCACACTAATTTTGAAACTAAATTATTTTATAAGATAATTGAAAGTAAATACATCAAATTGGAGGTGTGATTGTGCACAATATACATTATAGCGGAAAAACAACCAATTTTCAAGTATCATCAAGTTATGTCTACTAGAGACCTCTTTTAATTCATAAATGTTAAAACCCATCAGAAAACCTTAAGGGAACCATCTTTTTGATACCACGACTACAACACTAAATGTTGGTGTTAAATGAACAACATTCAACACTTTCCTGTACTCTATATTATGTAGTTGCCTTTGCAGTGTCAATCACTCATGAGGTTATATTTCAGTAAGGATGCTGCCTCAGAAGTCCAGGTTGGAAACTAGCTAGGTTTTTGACCAGAATTTCTATCTTCCTTCCAACTTTCTCAGCTCTTTCACATTGCTCTCCTCATCTCATCACTTTCTCTTTTCCATAAAAACTCTGGAATCTCTCAATTTCATCATTCCTTGCTTATCTCTGCCTTTCCCTTTTTTCTTTTCTCTATCTCTGGTTAGAAGGAGGGTGTTGATGTCAAAAATGAGGTAGAGGATTATTGTATTTCTCAAGCAGGGCATGCCTGTGCCTCACCACAGCCAATAAAAAGGCAGTAAATATTATGTCTGAGTCCATGTCAAGGGTAAATGTGCCTAGGCAGCAGTCAGCATACCACTACTAATCCTGATTTCCCAGCACCCACTGCAAGAAACTTCAGAGAAAACAGAAACCCTTGCTCGGCTGCCACATCCCTGCTGTTCAGCGTTCTCCCCAAACCGGTGCACAGGTAGGTGTGTGACTGTTTGAAATAACAGGGAATTTGAGGCTGTGACAGATATACTGTACAAGCATTGCACAAACTGGTAGGCTGTCGGGACCAAACCTTTTCGTGAACTCAACACAGGACACGCCACGGGTGCGATTCAATGGAGCAAACCACAAGCAAACAAGGTTTCAACAGCCTATAGACCTTATCTGTACTTGGAGACATATCAATACTTCCTGCCGTTGAGTTCTTGCAATCTTTGTCGTGCAGACTTGTTACAAAGGCCAAATACTGATCTTAACATCCTTTTAGCGAGCAGCTAGAAAAATAAAAGTGTTTACAGAAACAAGACGCCCAGGTAAAGCAGCACTCGTGACGTCCTCCGATCTGACCTACCAGGATATCGAGACTTGCTCGTGGTGTAAAGCGATCCCTAAGCAGAGCTCCAGGTTGACTGTGAATACAACGGCGTTTATAAAGGCGAGATAAATTACTTTCACACAATTTGGGCGCGCTGCTAAGATTTCCGACACAAAAAGTGGCTGCATTCCTCAAGGGAAGCAGCTGGGGATTGTATTACCAGGCTTGTTGAAAGGGTGTAACACTAGCCATGGAACCATGAGCCTCCAAAACTATGATGCACATAAATTTTTATTGTTTGTTCAGTATTGAAATCTCATTATAACTCATAAATCAGTGGTCTGTGTTGGCTGGTGACTTTCATGGCGAGGAGAGGAAAAAGGAAACGAAAGAAAGGTTGATGTTTAGGACGTTCTGCGCTGGGTGGGTCTGACCTGAGGCCACAGTTTATAACATCACAATATTGTGTTACACTAACAAAATCAAGATATGAAGACACATACCGCACCAATATAGAGTGTTCCTGCAATGCCACACAGTTTAATATGAATTTTATAGACCAAAACAGACATTTTTTGGCTTTACTAACAGTAAATTCCATGCTGTGCTCCAAGTTGTTACTACTTTTTTCTTCCCCAAAAGTCCAGAGACATGCTCTTTCCTTTTAATAACAAGCAACTTTACATAACATCATGCCGACATGTTTAGTTTAGCCAGAAGCCAAAGCAATAATCTCCACTCCCTCCAGTACATCCATTCACCCTGTGTTATGCTCTACAAGATCAGTGATATTCATACTGCAGCTAAGCGACCATTTAGTTCATCGATGCAATAACCAAATGCTTATTTTATTTGCTGTCAAAATTAACACATAAATGTGATAAATGACACTTTTAAATGGTAACCGTTTTTCAGCATGACCTGTTAACTCTTTTGTTTATTCAAAAAAGACAAAATATTGAAAGCCTGTGCAAAGGCATTCATGTAAACCCAGTGAGTTGTCTTTAAGGAAAGTAAACAGAAGAGGAAATCTCATGTGTATTGGTATACTGGATCTGTGCACCAAGTGTTACATTTACAGCAGCCTAGTACATTTGCTAATGTCTGTGTCATTAATAATAATAATAATAATAATAATAATAATAATAATCAACAACAACAAAATCATTCAAAGCTATTGAATTAATTTATATAGCTATTGCTTAAGAGGCCATTTTTTTTCTATTTCTATTCTTCATGCATATATTACTACCGATCTTTTACTGACAAAATGGCCCCGTACTTGTTCATTTAAATGAATATATTTTATGATTAATAAGATGCATCTCAAAATAGTTAAATATGTGGTGCAAATTAAATTTTTAATATCATTCATATTAACAGATTTATCATTAGAAGTATAAGAACAGGGTTGATTGATTAATTGATATATGCATTTTTGTACACTACCTGATAAAAGTCTTGTCATCTATCCAAGTTTTAGGAAAAACAAATAATAACTTGACTTCTAGTTGATCACTTGGTATCAGAAGTGGATTTTATAAAAGGCAAAGGCCTCTAATTAGAATTCAAGCTATTATTTGTTGCTCTTTCAACTGGGATTGACGACAAGACTCTTGTCAGGTATTGTATGTGGAAATACAGTATAATGGTTTATTTGTGTTAGCCCATGTACGACAGCATCTTTACCTTTATAAATTAATTTGGATGTTTTGGAGGAGGGGGGGGGGGGGGGAGATTAAAATGTAAAAAAAAAAAAAAAAGAATAAATAGTAATTTCAAGTTAAATTTCATGTGCCGTTTTTTACAAGTATAGGATGAGGGTAGGAATTTTAGAGTAATGCTTATTGCATTACAATTCCACTAAACCCATTAGATCTATGATTAAGTCCATAAAGTGTGAGTAAAGTAGCATTGCTGTTGAATTCTTGCTTAATCTGTGCTCAGTTTGGTGACGTTCCCACAATCTATAATCTGTTTTTCATATTAAAACTGATACCAGCAAACATAATTACACACAGGCTTAATACTCAGTTCTCCAGAAGCTGAATGTGATAGCGTGTTAACTATGAATGAATACGAAATGAATCACCATTTAGTGCTGTCTGGAAAGTGCAGTATGTAATCTACGACTAGACATTTGTAAAAAGAAATGATGATACAAACTCAAGCACAAAAAAACCTCTCTCTTGCTCGCTGCTACAGCCTTGATCTCAAATTGCTACTGATTTGATACTGAGCATCAGTTTCAATAAGAAACCTGACAAAGGCTTGCGGTGTGAATTCACACTAACTGGAAATCTGTACCACGTAAAAGGCATATCCAAGAGAGCCGAATAGGGAGACCATGATATGTTTGGCCAGAGATGGGAAGAAACTTAAAAAGACTAGGATACAATCAGAATAGGCTATGCAGGTTATGCTTTTGAGAGGGAGCCTTTCAAATTCCTATCCAGGGGATAAAAGCTCTCAGAAAACAGCACTTAATCAGCTCAATGCTCCAGCCGTCCTTGCCATGCTGTGTCAAGAGAGTCACAGAGAGAAGCATCTTAGTGTCCAAGATGCAGCTCAAAAAACTAATCGTGTGACACCAGATTTCCAAGCAAGGGCACCTGGAATGATGACACAAGCGTGGCTAATGAACTAGCTGTTGAAAACATGGAGAGCCATGGAAAGCAGAGAGCAGTGACAGACCTTTCTGGCACCTTCTTTCTCAAATAAACACAAACTTCAGCCTTGAAGCTGTTGTTGTGTTCCTACTTCTATCCTCGGGCGATTCTAGCTGCATGAGGATGAGGGCGCCAAATTGAAAGATGGGAAAAATAACATTAATAGGAGAAGCAAAGTCCTTGACTTATGCCGCTGCAAGGTGGGCAAAAAAACACCCAAAGACACCAGATAGACAGAAGGAGTGAGGATTGACACATCTTGAGACTGCAAAGGATTGTAACATTAAAGATGAATTCAATAAATTTCACCTTTTCTAAAGAAAATGGTAGTGGTGGAATGGAGTTTCTTTGTGGTTTCAGTGAGTGTTTGATAGGTTGGTTTACGGGTAAAGCCAAGGATTGTTTGTTGAGAAAGTAGATTAAAAGTTAACAATATTGTAAATATTGTTAAGTTTCTTGCACAGACTAACTAATAGATTCACTTTAGGTACGGGTCGGTACGGGTCACCTTTATCAGGCTTGCGTTTCCACTGCTTCCACTCTTTTGGTGGGCGTGGTGTACGACAGAAAGTTGCAGTCGACGTCATTTTCACTCGAGAAAATGTCTAAAGTAAAGCTGTACGGGTCGCTCACATATCATATGTGAAGCACTTCTCACAAAACAGATGCTTTACACACATAAATACTTCTGTATAAATGTTTATTACTAACTTTTCTATGAACATAAGTTGATTATAACTGCAGATCAATGACAGTGTGAAATAGCCTACTGTAACATCTGCAATCATATAAAATAAATGAATGCAACATATATAAACACATACTTACAGTCTCCAATATGTTACCACTTACAGAAAAACTACACACAGCATTTAGTCCTTATTTAGGTTCAAAACAACAATAAATAAAGCCCAGACATAGTCAGTGCAAACCTCTCATGATTAAATGTGCCTTTAATCTTCAGCAGCACGTGTAGCCTCTTGTTAGAAAGTAATTCCATCATTCTGAGTTCATAATAGTCCACAAGGTGGTTAATAGTAAACATGGCAGTTTGTTCACGTTTGCTGAAAAAATAATGTGCTCCTTTTTTCCGGCTTCTCCTTTTGTTTTTTGGCGCGTCACCCTTGCACTTTTGTCAGTTTTTGACAGGATCAGGTTTCAAAAGCACGTCAGTAATCAAGTGCACATTATTATCATTAACTCAAGAAGTTTGTTATTTTAAATATAGACGCGCGGCGAGAGCAAGCAAAAAAGCAAAACCGCTCACTCTTCAGACTGGCTCATAAAAAACTATGGGGCACAGGGTAAAATCTGCTCTTCTTTTTGGCTTTGTGGTTGTTCATCAGGACGACGACCAGGTTCGTTTGAACCCAGATCAAACAGGGCTCGTTATTATATGTTATTATATGTATATATAGTCTCTTAGCTGTGTATGTAAACATGGCGGCTTTTTTGTTTTCATTCTGGCTTGTTGCGTGAGCTTGTGACGTATCTCTGTAAACCAATAGGGTTCAGCTGCGCGTCTAGCTCCGCCTTTTGGTACCCTTACTCGTGTTTGGTATCCTTTTGAAAGGGTGCCGAAAAAGGGGTATGGTATGGTACGGTACGGTTCGGTACGCCTTTTGACAGTGGAAGCGGCCATAAAAGCGTACCGTACCATACCGTACTGAACCACTCAGTGGAAACGGGCCGAAACTAATCCTAATGAGTACTGTGAACTTAATCCATTTGAGTAAATGAAGCAATCTGAGCACTGTAAAACACGATGTTGCGTTTTACAGTGTATACTGTATATGACAAAAAATACAAAAATGTACAAAGGTGCCATAAAACAGCCTAACTACAATTACAATACAATTGTTCTTCATGTAAAACGTATTGCCATGTTTTTTATGTGTAAATATGTGTTGCAAAAAATATGTTGGAACATTATTTAATCCATATTTCTGACATTTGCCACTAAAGTTATTTGTATATGTATTTATATCCATATACACTTAATGTAACCACAATTACACCTATATAATTAATATAAATACACTTTACCTAACATTCATTCTATGTATATAAAATCACTTTTGTAAACTTAATTTGATGCAGACACCAAAACATTTAAGACCCATGTTATAACAGGACAATATTGTTATGAACAAATCCATTCTACTAAAATAAAACCTAAACTTTATTTTGCAGGAGAGACTTAGAGTGTATTTTGAAATAGAAAAGGTACATCAAAATTCTGCTCCAACAAAAGTGATCCATACACCTGACACTGTATTACATACTCCCAACTTTTAAAATACAAATGTGACTGTAGTGACACCTGCCTGAAGTAAACCTAACTAACAAAACAATTCCGGAGCGGAGAATGACCGATATCTAAACCTGGTCTGCTGTCAGCTAAACTGTCCGTCTCTACACTGAGCCCATCAGTTCAAGCCCAGCTCGTGCTGCTGAGAATCTGCCTCGCACGCTCCAGCAGCAGAGCTTCAGAAACCACAGTGTCATCCGACATCTTTCCACTTGACACTACAACAGGGGGTTTAGTCACTTTAAATAATCCATGCCGTTCCATTAAAATTGCAGACCCTTCTCTTCCTCTTACAAAACGTGTGGAAGAATCCCTGGACTGGCTACTGGAGAAAGCGAGAGAGAGAGAGA
>CAIGQZ010001474.1:2154801-2168728 GCA_903798205.1 Danio tinwini | reverse complement strand
TATATATATATATATATATATATATATATATATATGCACAGAATAACAACCTGATGTCCCAGATCAATGTTCTCACTGAAGCAGATTCCAGGCAAATTAAATAACTGACCAATCAGAGTGAAAGACATGCAAAGAGCAATCAGAGAGGATAACCTTGGGAGCTCAGGAGGGGGTAACACACCTCAACATACAGTCTCAGCTGCCAAAAATCACCCTCATCTGATCTTTCACTCGGGTTAAGCACCTCAATGTCTGATGTCCCACGCAAGCAGCTAGAAGGTTTGATGGGAGGGCAGACTGCCTTCTCATCAAAAGAAGGGAGACATTCATATGGGAAGGCATTTGGAAAAAAAGCAAAATTTACACAGAGTTGGAGCTGAATATTTTTGCCTGTGTGGCAAGCTGCTGGTTTAGTTAAAGACTGTAGTTAAAACGGCCACGGAGGAGAGAATGGCTCAGTGAGAAAAGGCAGAGCACAGGCCGAGTCTCTCTATTTAGGCTCTTGGTCACAGTGGGCATTTAATAAGAGAGAATGTTATGTTTTGGGAAATCTAATTTGAGGCTCTTGTTTGTTTTCCTGGCTTTATTTTGCAAAAGCAGAGTGCTTTTTTACGCCTCCCGCTCTCTCCAGACGAAACAGTCCACTCTGACTTTCTAACAGCGAGCCTTTATAATGTAAAGAAGAGAATCTTTAAGCTCTCAATGAAACGACACTTTTCAGAGCCTTACAGTACGTTAAATTAGGGACATAATTAATTGCAAGGTTATTTTCCATGTCAGTAAAGCATATGTACGCATACGGTCATATTCAGATTTTCCGTGAAAATATTAGCTGCCATTCTCTGCCTAATTGAGACTTATTCCCTTTAGGGAGAAAGAGGAGGTCGCCGGGCGTTAATTAATCCTGGTTTATAAAAGTAAATGACATTCATTAGCAGGGAGCAGAGCCAAAGAAGATTATTTACATGCCGATAATCTGGATGGTTCCTCTGCTGTTTCTTTAATGTTACGGAACTACCTCTACGGAGATGATGAGAACAATCACACTGCCTTTTCCTGACTTCCCTTCCACAACAATTAAAAGCGAGCGAACAGATGGAGCCATGGCCGGGCGAGTATGCTAAGACGCCCTTCATCTTCTCCTTATCTACCATTAAGACTTGCGTTAAATACTCAAGTACATAAGATAAAGCCGATCCCAATAAGTGATAAATTACCATCAGCACAATCAGGTAACTACACAAATTAAAGGAATAATACAGTGAGATATTCTAAACAGTCATGTCTTGTTCGAAAGCCCATTTTATTCCCCACGACAAAACATTGCCATAACGACAGAAAGGTCTTTGTGTGACCTCTTGCTCTTGTTCACACACACATACACAGACGTCGCCCACACACAGACGACGGTTAACAATGAATTTGTTAGGACTGCCTAAGCTCCTGCAAGGAGCATGGAATTAAATAACAGTGCATTTATTGTGCATCAGCCATCTACTAACAATGGTGCGGGCCACCTAATCAAGACATTAAATCCTTTTCTGAAAATGCAAACAAAAAAAATGGTCAACAGGAGGAGATTTTGTGTCCGATTTGAATTAACCTCCTTTAGCTGTTCTTGGAATTTTATTTTGGCCATTTCAAGATCCTACAAATACAACGACAAAGGTTCAACTTTTAAACACAACCCAGTCTCTTTTGACAATATCTACCTCAGTCTTCATTTTTGTGAAACTTAAAATACACTGCACTAGGTACGTTTCGTAGCGGGTTTCAGACACCAAATCCACTAGAGGGCGCTGTTTAAATTTGAGCAAATCTGAAATTTGTAACATACTTAAGGTATATTATGTTATGTTATTATGTTTCAGAAACATGTCATTCTCATGCATTTCCATGAGAAGGTGGGAATTGTCGTACATATCATCAAGTAAACCACCTAAACCTTTACCTAAACTAAACCAATCGTGTTTTTAAAAAGCAAACAATAAAAGTGCACTGCAACCACAGTTTTGCTTTTACATAGTTTTTTTATCTGTTTTGTGAAACCACGCTTTTTGTGGACTCTGCATCACAAGTACAACACTGTACAGAGTGAGCTACTGAGCACACTGACCACACACAAAACGTTGTCCATATTGAGATAGGCAGTCACCATGCAGCCCAAGACCAGTTATTCACTGAAGCGAAGCAGCCTGAGCCTGGTCAGTACCTGGATGGGAGACCACATGGGGAAAAAATAGGTTGCTGTTGAAAGTAGTGTTAGAGAGGCCAGCAGGAGGCACTGTGTGAGTCCTAATGCCCCAGTATAGTGAAGAGGACACTATACTGTCAGTGGGTGCCGTCTTTCGGATGAGATGTTAAACTGATGTCCTGACATTGTGTGGTCATTAAAAATCCCATGGCACTTTACGTAAAGAGCAGGGGTATAACCCCGGTGTCCTGGCCAAATTCCCTCCATCGGCTCTTACCTATCATGGCCTCCCAATCATCCTCATCCACCGAATTGGCAATATTACAGTCTCTCTGCTCCACTCTCCACTACATCCACTCTCTGCTGTCACACCATGCAGGTGTGGGTGTATGGCCATACACAATAAATGCGCTGTATAAATACACACATTACATTACATTAGGTAGGTTTATATTTGATTACAAACTATGGACATCGTTAAAGTCTTTATTTGGTGTTGTGCAAAGAATTGAAGAAAAATAATCCTTTATGTGTCAATAATATGTCCCTGCAAATATCACTAGTGTGAAAAGGAACAAAAGATATTGGTGTCATACTGCCCCATAATGTATGTTGAAGCACATATTAGCAGATTTACAAAAATGTATGCTGAGGTACGTTTTTCCTAGAGCCAGATTTGTTTAAATGCATTATTCTTAGAATTTAAGCACTTTTATTGACGTACGCCATTCGGAAGGTGACGTAGACTTCTCACCTGTGCTCGTATGATTAATGCCCTGGGTTAATCTGGGCTCCTATAGATGGCTTGTTTCCGGGCTGCGATCAAACAGTGCGCTGACAGGCTTTTCAGGAAAGAGCGAAAGAGAAGGGCTAGATCAGCCTCCCTCTCTCTTTCTGTGTCAGTCGGAGAGAGTCAGCTCTGACAGTGTCAGAGGTAGTTTCAAAGACAGGGCCGCCTCATGTCAGGCCGCCACAAAAAGAGAGATAAAACACGAGCCGACGTGCGCTTCGTTTAGGTCCATTCATTAAGCTTTTATGTACAAACCCTCCAGTGGGAATGGATCTGGACGTGAAGCTGAAGATGCCATTTTTCTTAGCTCTTTTCCGTAAATTAAAGGGTTATAGATCATGTGGATATGACTGAGCAGGACATTGTGGAAGCACCGACAACCAACGGCAAATAAGCAAAGTACACTGCACAAATCATGCTGTAGTTGTATTGTAAATCAAAAATGAAAAAAATGGAATATCATTTATCAAATTACCTTTTTTAAACCTTTATAAAATAAAACCAAACTAAAGTAAACTTAAATTAAAATTAAAATAAAATTTAAAAATACTAAAATTAAACTAAAATAAATTTAATTTTAATAAAATTAAATATAAAAATAAACTAAAAAATAAAATATAATTAAATTTAATTAAAATTAAATTACATTAAAATGTAAAATTAAATTTAATTTAATTTAATTAAACAAAAACAATGTTACCCATTCTAATATTAATTAATTCCTTTATTATGCAAAATGTTAATTATAGTAAAGCTTTTTTATTACAGTTCTATAAGAGTCTTTTTATTTTTAATTGTAATCAGTAATACATTTCGGTACATTTTAAGTCTTAAAATGTACTTAAATATTTTTTTATTAATAAATAGGTGTAAAAATGTAGTGAAAAAAGATTGTATTATTCTAAAAAAAAGTAAAGAAATATAAAGAACATTTTGTGGAATAAAATGGAAGTTAAATCTTTTTTGTGGAACCACCAATGCCAATAAAAAGCCTTTATTTTTTCACAAATTAACAATACAAAGTGTATTATGCATACATTCTCAGAACACGACACTCCCCTATTAGTTCAAATGACTGTCCAAATCACTACATGAAATCACAGCCTTCTCTGTAAACCATATCTCAAATGTCCTACGGAAAACAAAAAGCTCTACACTAACAAAATGTCAAATGTGTGTCAGCCCCATGTGACCTCAGCTCTATAGGTTGTCTTAGGCAACAGGTCACAGCCTCGAAAACTGAGATGACGATCATTGTTCCACCTGCTCCCGATCTTTGTCCCGCTAAGTACAATGATTAAGGTATCAAACCTGCAGAGATGCACGACAACGGCGCACAGACAGACAGACAGGAACATGCATCTAGGCCACGGGCCAGGGTGTGGATGTGAGACGGGGAGAGCCCAGCCGGTGGGCATTTTTTTCGACCCCACGAACCAGGTATCGAATGATGGCTACCGATGGCCCCGCCACCTCAACTCCAGCCCAGAGCAAGCTGGTATCTCCTCCCATAGATCCGCTTACATGGCCCAGACAAAAGAGCCACACAAAGACTTGGACAAGCTCAGGTGAGAGAAAGCTCAACAGGGTCATTGAGTTACTTGCATTCAATACACCCACTCCAGGCTGGTGTGTGTTTACAAGCGCTTACTCTGGAGACTCGATGATAGATGCAATGGCCAAGTAGAATTAGATGTGCAGCATGCAGATATAGCCATGGACGGTTTACAAGAGTTACAATAGCGCTGGTTTTGAGTGACAGTGATGACATTGGCTGTGAGACGCACATCGTCTTTCTTCCCTGTGCCGGTTTAGCAAGATTTTGCAGAGTCAAAACCATCCGTGCACTAATAAAAATGGCTGTGCACCATCCATCCTGACCTCTTCACTTCCAAATCGATCTACTTATCAAGCAGATCAAAGACGCTCGCCGCTGATGTACATTTAACCTTACCCAGGTCCTCCCAGATCATGTCTAAATATTAATGATAATAAAGTCTCACACCCTTCCTGTGTCAGCCAATTACACCGCATATTGATCTGCGGCTCTCTCGGCCAATTAAAACGCAGCCGTCGTAATGCGTTTAGGCACTTCAAAGGAAAGCGTCATTGATTTGTTTCTGGATCTTAGTGTTTACCGGTAGCAGAAGGGGAAAGATTTTATTCAGCAGGTTGGAGAGGATGTACTCGGAACCAAGTTTGGCTCAATACAATCACTATTCTTCCTGCTGGTTTTTAAAAAAAAAAGCACTCAACGATGAGGAAAGAAACGTGAGGCTGAACAATCTGAGCACTTTACATAATAAGGGCTAGAGGGCTTTCTAAGGGCTAAAGTCAGGATTTTTAATAAAATAAGGTGTGATAAATATCCAGGAATAAAACAGCTTTTGATGTGTTGGAGTTCAGGATTTTTTAAAATCGTGGATCAATGGAAACTAATGGTTTAGTGTGTTTATTTTATATTTATAAAATGGATAGTTTCTTGATGCTGATAGGTCAATAGCCTTGTTTTATTTATGATAAAGCAGGGCTATGATAGATTCACTGAACACACCAGTGTAGCAACAAACACCTTTAGCAACAAAGAGTCAATATACTGTTAAAACCCTTCTATGTATTGTGCATTTCAGAAAAAAAAACTGTTTTCATAGTATCTGAATTCTCACTGCTGAACAACAAAATTTTAATGTAATAATAGCTTAATATTGTAAAAGGGCTCATTTTTTGTTTTGGTTTAAAATTAATGTTGTTTCATTCAAGCATTTTATTGTTATTATAATTATTATTTAATGCATGTGCAACTGCATGATTCAAATCCACACATATACATACTACATAATTAAATTTGTTATTTTATACTAAAGCTACACTTACTGGCCACTTTATTAGGTACACCTTACTAGTACCAGGTTGAACCCCTTTTGCCTTCCAAACTGCCTTAATCCTTCATGGCAGAGATTCAACAAGGCACTGGAAATACTCCTCAGAGATTCTGGCTGCACAGCCAAGATGTGAATCTCCCGTTCCACTACATCCCGAAGGTGCTCTATTGGATTGAGTCTGGTGACTGTGGAGGCCATTTAAGTACAGTGAACTCATTGTCATGTTCAAGAAACCAGTCTGAGATGATTTGCCCTTTATGACATGGTGTGTTATCCTGCTGAAAGTAGCAGAAGATGGGTACACTGTGGTCATAAAGGGATGGACATGGTCAGCAACAATGCTCAGGTAGGCTGTGGCGTTGACATGATGCTCAATTGGTACTAATGGGCCCCCCACATCATTACACCACCACCTGCCTGAACCGTTGATACAAGGCAGGATGGATCCATGTTTTCTTGTTGTTGACGCCAAATTCCGACCCTACCATCCGAATGTCATACTGCAGCAGAAATCGAGACTCATCAGACCAGGCAATGTTTTTCTAATCTTCTATTGTGCAATTTTGGTGAGCCTGTGCGAATTGTAGCTTCAGTTTCCTGTTCTTAGCTGACAAGAGTGGTAACCGATGTGGTCTTCTGCTGCTGTAGCCCATCCGCCCCAAGGTTGGACGTGTTGTGTGTTCAGACATGCTCTTCTGCATACCTTGGTTGTAATGAGTGGTTATTTGAGTAACTATTGTCTTTATCAACTGGAGCCAGTCTGGCCATTCCCCTCTGATTTCTGGCATCAACAAGGCATTTGCGCCCACAGAACTGCTGCTCACTGGATATTTTCTGTTTTTCTAACCATTCTCTGTAAACCCTAGAGATGGTTGTGCGTGAAAATCCCAGTAGATCAGCAGTTTTTGAAATACTCAGACTAGTCTGTCATGCACCAACAACCATGCCACGTTTAAAGTCACTTAAATCACCTTTCTTCCCCATCCAGATGCTAGGTTTTAACTGCAGCAGATTGTCTAGACCTGTCTGTTTACATGCTTAAATGCACTGAGTTACTGCCATGTGTTCGGCTGATCAGAAATTTGCGTTAACGAGTTGTTGGACAGGTGTACCTAATAAAATGGCCGGTAAGTGTATATTAATATATCCCTGGAACTTTGTGGATGTTTCTTATTTTCAAGTCACTATGGACCTAAGTGTTTCCTATATTAATACACTGCTATGCATAAAGAATAGTAATGAAAATGACTGAAGACTTCAACATGGACTTCAAACTTTCAGTCTGGTCCTCTGGCCCTTTAACTCAAATCAGCCGCCAGCAGTCGACTGGAACAAGCAGAACACACATTCATTACCACGGCCTGCGGCCTCGTGTAAACACTAATAGCGCTGGGGGCCAACAAAAATTCTCTCCTTGGGATCAAATCAACAGTCAAGAAGGAGATGGCGCTGGAAATCCCCAGTGTACAGTTTTTTTTTTTTTTTTTTTGGGGGTTTGGAGGTGGGAGGGGGGGGGGGGGAGAGGGAGGGAGAGAGAGAGAGAGAGAGAGAGAGAGAGAGAGAGAGAAAGTTTAATATCCATACAATTGTGTCGTCCATAATTATCAAGGCCATATAGCTGAATATATCATTAAAGCAAATTCTGAATGAGAACAAAAACCCTTGAAAAAACTTGACAATCTATTTTCACTTCAGCGTAATTTCCAGTCCTTTTTCTGAGCACTAAAGATGACCTCAAAGCTAACAGATACTAACTAAAAGCCGCACAAGTGCAATTTTGATCTCATGGGGTATTTTAAATGAAATAATAGAGTGAGCCTTGTAAATCAGAGCCACTACTTATAGTGTGGACTGACTATGCAAAACAATGGCACGTGTCTCTAGCCATTATGTGCTGGTCTAGGAATCTCTTACTGTTGCAGGCTTGCGGTGGACCGGCCCTCACTGCACTCTTTGTACTGGTCTATGAGGAAGGGTCATCACAAAGACCCTGTTCAGAGGACCACAATGAAGCGCAACTCAGCGCTGTAGCCCTGGCCTGCTCATCATCCAGGCACAGCCAGAGCGAGTCTATTCAATGGAGGAGAGACCCTGGCCCTAGAAAGATAAATCTCACAAAGAAGCCACAACCAAACAAAACAACTGAAAAAAACAACTACGAGAAAGAAAACGAGCGAAGAAATGACTTGAATAGGAACCTTGAGGGTTCCTGTTACAATATACGAGGAAAAAAACAGGAGGGTGACATTCCATAGAGTGAATAAATGATGCTTTTGAGTGGGTAAAAGAGGTTCTGATTGGTTATGGCAAGATGGGTCAGCACTTTCAGTGTCAGAACTGGAGTAGAGTGAGGTGGTCAGAGTGAAGGTAGGTGAAGGGAGCATCCTAACACTCCAACCATTGATTGATTACTGGCACGAGACAATATATGCCACTCTCACTCTCTGGATGGGAGTCCAAGGCTGGGGCATTTTGTGTGGAAAGAACCAAAATACACAATCTAGCATTTGTACTTGACTAAAAAAAAGGACGCAGTGAAAGCAAAAGAAGATGAAAAAAGGTGTTAATATGATGCCAGAAAACTACAACATTGCACACATAATATATTAGTAGGAAAAGAAAAAAACATAGACAAGCATTTGTGTTATAACTTTAAAAAGGGGTTTAAACAGACAGACAGACAGACAGACAGACAGACAGACAGACAGACAGACAGACAGACAGACAGATAGACAGATAGATATGACAAGCATAAAACAAAGCACACATTTAGAAAGCAAAGTTAGAAAGTAAAGAGGATCTATTCTATTGACTGATGTGACAGGACATTAAGGCAGGACAAAATGTCTCCGTCTTCAGATCCTCATCATTACAGTGTTTGTTCTCGGGACGCCTTGCCTTTGCTTCATGCGCTACCAAAAGCTATAATGAAAGATTTGTAAAAGGAAAGCAGTGTTTAAGATGGTTTATGTGAAGCCTAAATCGCTTGACCACAGGGCAGTTTTTAGACAGCACTTTACGCATCCACATCTTATTAAATAAAGCTTAAATCGGCCAGCGAGGTTGGCTCAGAACACAAGAACAGAACCTTCTCTGTGTCTGCCATTCAAACAAGCAAACAGTCTGGCAGCGTCACAAAAATGTCTCCAGAACGTGTGTGATGAGCAGGTATGTACTCAGGTCAGCTGAGGTTTGAGGGATTTGAACCCCATCAGCAAACAGGCTGGGAAAGTGACACGGGTCTGCCATACAGATGAGGCCAATATCCCAACAACCTCCTCGTAACGTCTTGACAACGTTAGCCCTGGCGCCATCACTGCTGACTCTTCCTGAGGACTGGAGAGCAGACAGGAAGCATCGTTGTAACCAAACAAACAGTGAAATACACAAACGGACTGACCGGGTCACCAGAGAACTTCTGGATGGAGATGCATGTGAACAAACTGAAATTTCGACTCACCCTCGTAATGTTTCGAAGGCACATAGGGATGATCGTTTGAATGAGTGAGAGGGAAATGTTGGCACCTGAATTGGAGAGGATATTTAATTACAGAGTTCTTGTGAATAAAGCCCGTTTCTTCATGAACGTGTGAATGTGTGTGCCGCCGTCAACATAATTACGCTTAGCCTCCAAATTTAAGAGAGGACAGAACAGTGTGTTTGTTTGACTTCACTCACTGTCAACAAAATGCCACAGTGTCCAATCCAGCTCTTTTCCTCTAGTCACTACAAGCGTTGAATAAGTTCAAGCTCACACAGATCAGCTCATTTGAGGATCTTCTTAGTTTCGCACTGCATTTACATGTAATGCAAGATGTCATCACAGTCTGTCTTTGTCGGGGCAAAAAAAAGAGTTTCATTCCATAAAATGTCAATGGCACTTTTTAAACCCAATTTAGTTGTATAATGTGGCGTGTTTCTGGGACAAACCCAGGATTTTATCCACTGAGAACTGATTGGATGTTGAAATAAAGTCAGAACTTGTTATTTAGCTTAAACACTGCTTGTATTCATTGGTTGAATATTCAAATAGTCTTGAGAAAAAATATATATATATTTATTTATTATAATTTTAGGAGCTTTCATTTATGTTACAACTTGGCTGTTATTGTTCATTTAAGGTGGTACTTTGAAATTTGAACTGTTGCAAAAATGATTATGCAATTCCTGTACATGAATACCAATAGACTCATGAGAAAACTGTCAAATAGACCACTTTGTGAAACTGTAGTCATATCCCAATATTTATTGAAGAAAAATAAAATATCGCAAAATCAGATTTTTCCAATATTGTGCAGCCCTAATTCTAATCATATATAAATAAATAGTTACTTCACAACATTACATAGAATTTAATAATGTTAATTTGTAATACTTACAGTATGTACAGTAAATGATGAAGACTAATACAAACGTGAATCCAGAAAATGTAAAAATTCTGCATTCACAGTCTGTCTTTGTTGGGGCAAATGAACAGTTTTGTTCCATAAGATGTCAATAGCACTTTTTAAACCCAGTTTAGTTCTATGTGGCGTGTTTCTAGGGCAAACACAGGATTTTATCCACTGACAACTGACTGAATATTGAAATAAAAGGTCAAAACTTGCTATTTAGCTCAAATGCTTGGTTTCATTGGTTGAATATTCAACTATTCTTGATTTAAAAAAACATCAGCTTGTTTTAAAAGATTTCCAGCTGTTGTTTCAGTCATTCTAAATTCTGTTTTAGTTCATTTGTTTGTGGCTTAGTCATTTTTATATTTCCAAAAATACTGTATATGTTTTATTTTTAGTCATTTTTGCAACATTTCACATTTTTAAGTGCCTTATCTAATACTTACACCAGGAGGAATGAATGAGGAACTGGACCTTTCTGTGTTTCTTTAACGGTTTGTTGTTTAGCTATAATATTGTGAATCATGAATTTTGAACATGTAAATGATACAAATAATGTAATACTTTTTTTATTTACTCTCAGAATTACTTAGCATTGATGTAGATATGAATAAGTGAATGATGATCATTAATCTGGTATTTTCTTGTGAAATAATGTTTTAGAAGGTGAAAATAAGGTATATATATTTTTTGTGTGGTTAATTATGGTATGTTAAAATAAAAATGAGACCCTTTTTAATTATCGGGTGGCCGTCTAATTACTAATTACGTAATGTGGTTGACTGTGGGACAAAAGGGTGGAGTGAGAGCATTGTGTCACACACTGAGAAAGGCATTGTGCCGAAATGTCCGCGTTTTTTTTATATCACCTGAAGAATGTAAAATAAAAATTATACAAAGCAATTATTTAATAAGTGTGAATCATGACTTTCTTCATCTGATATTAAGAATTAATTAAATTTTTTATTAAAACAACTTTAGAACAATAAAAAAAGTTTGTTATAGTTAGGGTTAGGGTTAGATAACGATATATGTTGTTATAAATATTATATGATATATAAGACTTTGAATCACTTTAATGACATATTTGCCATTTACCAATAAGACATAAGATTTTTTAATAACTATTTAAAGATAAATTTACATTTATCTAAATCAGGGGTGCCCAAAGTTTTTCCTATGAAGAACCATAAATAAAACTTGACTGAAGGTTGCAAACCTAAACTAAATTTTGCATCGTGTATCAAAAGGACATTATATTTTAGTTGCCACAGGTTCCCCTTATTTATTTAATAACATGTTAAAGCAAGAATATATTCTAGCAACTTGCTAGCCTTCTGCTTTCACATGTTGAAAACATGTTGACTTTGACTGACGTTGATTGTCACAAAGCATGCGGAGCAGCACCTTGCATGTACGTTAAAACAAAATCAATTTAATTTACTATTTATTTTAAAGGTTCAATTTCTTTTTTTATGAAGTTCAACAGTAAAACAACAACAAATAAATGTTATATTAAATTTAAAAACTGTCAAAGCAATTCCAGTTCCCCCCACCCCCTACCTCCTCTAGGATGACATCGCGGGCCAAATCAAAGGTTACCATGGGCCAGTTTTGACCCGCAGGCCGTAGTTTTGGCATCTCTGATCTAAATGAATGTGTATATATATGAAAAAGCATACCTGTATATTCTGAATAAATTCTAATCATATATAAATTTTTAAAAATTTGGATTTTGAAAACATTTTATTAATAATTTTGACATTTAATAAGATTCAAGATTTTTTTAAATCAATATCTAATATTGGGTTTCATAGTCTATCAAAAAAAAAACAATTTTACAGCATTTACTAATCAAAATTAATATGTATAAATATTAAAAAGACTACTCTGAATGAATTCTAATCATTCATTCATTCATTTTGCTTCAGCTTAGTCCCTTTTTTTCATCAAGGGTCGCCACAGTGTAATGAACGGCCAACTTATCTAGCATATGTTTTACATAGTGGATGCCCTTCTAGCTGCAATCCAGTACTGGGAAACACCCATACACGTACAAAATTGTGTCTTTGAACTTTGAGGGAAACCAGAGCACCTGGAGGAAACCCAAGCGAACACAGGGAGAACATGCAAACTCCACACAGAAATGCCAACTGACCCAGCCGGGACTCAAACCAGCGACCTTCTTGCTGTGAGGCGACTGTGCTAAGCACTGAGCCAATTATAATCATATATAAATAAAAAATTATTTAAAATAATATCAAAGTTGAATTTAATATTGTTAACTTAAAATACATATCTAAATAATGTTAATTTATGGAGTTAACCTTTGTTCATGATAGCCAACGGACAAACTAATGTTAACAAACTGATTCACGAATTGTTCACTTAAAGACCAAGAGCATTTTTCAATAAGCAAATATGACTTTAGACTGCATGTTGACTTTGAGCTTAAGTGATTTTGCACAAATTAGCAGTTGAGCTTGAGTAAATCAACTCAATAATAGCCAGTTGCACAATAACCCGCACTTAGCAAATCACTGTGGATGATCTTGCAAAAGTCTCTTTTCAATTTGGGAGTTGGCGCAGCTTTGGGACAGAGGTGTGATCCAGGAGGACAGGTAGCGACAGGGTGCTGTTGACCCTGGAGGTGCAAACAAACGTGGGTGTTGCCAGCAAAACGAGCGCCGCTGTCAGACTGAAGAAAAAGGAGGAGATTGAGGAGTCTGGGCTCCAGCTGGCAGAAGGCCTGCATGGTGAAGCACCAGCACCGGCAGCCTCTCCAACATACACACACACACACGCACACACATGCACAGCCAAGGGCCAACACGCATTGCCAGCTGGGAAGATACTCCAAACAAACAAAAGCACACAGGCCACAGACCTGTCATTAGCCTGTGCCAGAATATGGCGCCTGTAATTACAACTGACTCAGGATCGGTACACATTCATTGCAATTTAGGACAAGCAGAAAGCAAGATGATGGGATGCTCGTTAAAGGGATTTAGAAGTTTAATTGAGCAACTCGAAATTTGACAGGCTTTTTTATTTCTTATGAATAAAGTTCTGCAAATGTTAATATCTCAAAGTAAACAGCTTATGCCATGGTTTAATAAACATTTTTATGATGATAGAAGCCTTTCTAAAGTACAGTGGTCCGTCATTTATCGTGGGAGTTGCCTTCTAAAAATAACCTGCATCAGGCGAAATCCGCGAAGTAGTCAGCTTTATTTTTCACTAATATTATTAATGTTTTAAGGCTCACTACACATTTTATACACTTTACTCAGAGAGGCATTAACATTTTCACACTTTTCTCTCTTGTTTAAACAAGAGTTTGTTTCTCAAAGTTCAAACTTTTGTAGAAAAGTAAGTCCAGTATTATAGAATGAAACCAAAGATCAAAACCTGTGGTCAGCGTGGCACAGCACATCCGGTGTGTGACCGCCTTTACGATGGTCTTGCTGCCCACAGTATCAACCCATTTTGCATCACATTTTGCTAAAACTTACACAGCTAGCGATCAAAGATTTATGTTAGTTTAGCAAGCTGAACGCAATCTGCACTGCACATGAGACACGTAGGAGATTGGTTGACAATAATCTATCAGGACGCAGAACACAATGTGCTGTTAAAATAATTTTTTTGAAATAACAAAAAAAAA
>CAIGQZ010001474.1:2111825-2122657 GCA_903798205.1 Danio tinwini | reverse complement strand
TATATATATATATATATATATATATATGGCTGGTAAACAAAAGTCCATTGGCAGATGTGGCAAGATGTTAGTTGTAGGCCCTGCATAAGAATATTGACTCAAAAAAACAGTGGACCTTTTTTGAATGTACTCTATTTTCCTGTTTTAGATGTAAATACTATGCAGTTATAACAGTAATTATATAAATTGTGTAAAAACTAAGTATTATCCCTAAACTTAACCTTAAACCATGTAGTTACCCTGTATAACACAATAGTTTCTTAGGCAAGAACACTGTAAGAACATGTTAAATACATGTACTGTAAAACAAAAGTGCAACCCAAAAGTCCAACCCAGTCTTAGGTGAGTGTAAAAAAACATACATATGAGATTCAGTCCATTTAATTACTTACTTTAAACTGTTAAAAACAAGCAAATAAACTGCAATAGACACATTTAATCAAATAACTCCTAAATGTATATGCAAGATGAATAAGGTAAAACATCATAACTAATAGTTTTCAACATACTTCTGTGTCCAACAGTTTAAAACTAAGGGAAAAAACTAAATATATTAGCAACTTAAAGTTCTTAAAAATAAATCAAGTGATTATTATATGAACACAAAACTTTCAGCTTATAGAAAAAAAAAAAAATAAATAAATATATATATATATATATATATATATATATATATATATATATATATACACACACGCACACACACACATATCCTATAGAAATGGACATTTATTGGCTAGTGGATGGGGAAAACAACCTTCAAAGACATACTTTGTTTTAAAAATCTACAGATTACATATTGCAAACACAAAGTATAACACGATGAATAAATAAATGTACTTTTTAATGTTTTTTTCCATTAGCGTGAAAGATGAAAATGACACAAAATCTCAAAACTGACCAGAGTCATGGTTTTTCAGTAACATTTGAAGGCAAAGCAACAAAAGCTGCTTCTGTTATTAATAAAAAATAATAATAATTAAATAATTAATTAGTTATGTAATAAATAAATAAAGCTAATACAACCGCAGTTAGATTTGTTCCATATTTTTTATACATTAATCATTTTGTTTACACTGTAAAACCCAATAAGTTAAGGTAACTCAAACCATTTGAGGAAACCAATTGCTATAAACAATTTGAGTAAAAAAAAGTGATTCCAAATAAGTACTGTGAACTTAATCCATTTGAGTAAATGAAGCTATTTGAACACAGTAAAATACAATAAATGAGGAGAACTCAAACCAACTGAGTACTGTAAAACCTAATAAGTTAAGGCAACTCAAACCGTTTGAGGAAACAGACTGCTACAAAGCATTTTAATAAAAAAATAAAAACTAATCTATACGAGTACTGTGAACTTACTCCATTTAAGTTGAAGTAATGAGGCATTTAATAAACTCATCACCTTCAACTCTGAGTTCAAAACTCTTTTCAAATGAGTAGAATTAATTTTCAGTAACCAGTCAGTCAGGCTTTACAGTGTACAGTATATTTTAATCACTGTGTCCAGTATTTAAGGGGGGAAAACAGAATATATTGGCAAATAACGGGGAAAAAAATTAGGAGACTGTTATATGAACACATGAATATAGCATTTAGAATATAGCATATAGAAAAAAAATGATACTATAGAAATGAACATTAATTGGCTAGTGGATGGGGGAAACAACCTTCAAAGATATATTTTGTTTTAAAAATCTACAGATTTCAGATTGCAAACACAAAGTATGAAAAGGTGAAAAGTGTTGTCTCAAATGTTTTATCTTGACGGATATGACAGATAATCTTTATTTAATTTTTTTTTCCAGAAACACGATAGTGAGTTCTTTAGTTTAAAAAAAAATTATCCACTACATACTAAAACCCTGGCTCATGTTCCAAGTCTAGCTCCAACCCTGATCACTGCTGTCTGGGGGAAACTCAAACTACATCTCCTTCTCCCCAACACGCTGTCTTAAATATTTTGCATATCCCAGCATGCCGCATCAAGCCGAGCTCGATCAGCACATGCAATATTCAGCTGCTCGCTTACAAACACACTTCATCTGTCACAGACGTACACCCATTTACACGCTCGCACTTAAATAAACATCCCGTACACAGTGTTTGACAAGTCTGTCTGGTCACTGTCATATTCACATCCCAAGGGTCAAAAAATAAATAAAAAAACAATAAACAAACACAAACCCAACCCTCCCTTCCTCCAGTAAACCCCTCATTGCTTTAAGTAGAAACCACATTAGCAGTCTGGAAAGGAAGAGAGTAAAAAAAAAAAAAAGTGAAAAATCTTTGCATGGATCAAAGCTACACTTTCAATTGCACCGAACAATCGTGAGTAAACAACGCACTCATGACTGGATTACGCTACACAGGTGCAGCTCTCAAAGAGTCGGCATGGAGCTCACAGAAATGGTCTACACATCTGCGTTCACGAGGAATAACAGAATGAGAAAGACACGGTTAAACACACACACAGCTCTCGCCTTCATTAATTTCCAATCAGAGCGGGGACAGATTGAAGGATTCTCAGATTAGATGGAGCAGTCGCCGCGCGTGTGACAGATAGGCCAGATTAAAAGAGCGAACGGAGATATTAATAACCATCATAACTATGACCGGCCGTCGAGCCAGACACAACGCTGCCACCCACCCGTGAGTGGAAATCTTGTGTAAAGAAAATTAAGCACCGCTATCCGTCTCTGTCCGCGGACGAAAGGGGCCCTTTAAACAAATGAATGTGACACGGCCACAATGGCGACAATGCAATACACACGAGTGCAGACACGCGCGCTCATATATCATTTCAGATGATAGATGAGACAGTTGGCATGAAGGGGTCCGAGCGCAAATGAAACAATTCTGTCAGCGCTCTCTCTGTGTTCTATGCTAGATGAGATATAAATAAACAGAACGAAAGGGTGGGGGAAACAAAGTTGCTATGCATAATAGAAAATGTCATGTTCTTAGATGCTTAGAAAGCAGCTGAATTGTAACTGCTTTCCTTCATGCTGAGATGTTCGAGGTCCAAGGTTGAGCAATTTAATATCTGCTTTGACATAACTCTTGGCATCCGTGTAGATTAAAATGAGCTAAAACTCTGGTCCTTGGTGATTTCGAAAATGAAAGTCAATATAGAGAAGAACTAAAAAACCCATACAAAACCAAGACGAAACTAAATATCTGGCTCCTGATGATACGTTGATGTCTTATTAAAGGGATAAGTTCACCCAAAAAAGAAAACTACTTCATTTTATTCTCCCTCATTTGTTCTTAGCCAGCGATTGTGAACACGTGAGTGTTTAGGAATAGATTACATCAAAAAGCACATGAGTAACCTTGACAAACTATACATCAGTCTAAAGCTACAACCCTCAAGCAGCGATTGGCTCCTAAAGATACTGAAGGACTAATGTAGCAAATTGATCAGACGACGCAAGGTATCAGACATTACTTACAACATTAAAATCTAGATTAAAACATAGATTATATTTTTCCTTAAAAATTTTGCCTATGAGCAATTCCAGCGTTATGGATGTGACTTTTGCAGTAAAAATTCAAGACATAAATTCATAGAGAAAATATATGTTAACATTATATTTACATTACATTATATATCTGTTTATATTTTACAAAGCAACTCACCACAGAGTTATGGGATCAGAAAAATAGCAATCTGTAAAAAAATTTTTGATTTTAAATAAGGAAAATAAACATGCGTTAAGGATGACCAAAAAAGTCTGCAAGTTTACAGTAAACAGCATACTTTGTAAAAATTCTGAGTATTAAACTGCACAGCCAAAATAACGCTAATCAAAAAGATAAGAGTCGTCTCACTATAGAACAAAAATTATTGATTTTATTTTATTTAACATTTTTTGCAATTGTGAAGAAAAAGCTCCGTTATGGATGTGACAGATGTGAAGTTGCCACTTGTGTGACTTTGTTAAATCAAATATAATTGTTTGGAAACATTGACAGAAACATTTTTGAATATTTTTAAAATACTGTTAAATATTTGCTTACACAAAAAAAACTTTTGGTGAAAACATAATTTTTGTTATGGCAAGGTTGACATTTGCACGGAATTGCGCCTATATACGCTATGTTAAAAATTTAGGACTCTAAACGTTTTTCTTATAAACGCTACGATTTTTTTTGTTTTTTTTTGTTTTGCCTATATACCCTACGGTAGATTTTTTTTGCTGTAAAAGTTTTGCCTATATTTGCTACGGTAGATTTTTTTTTACTCAACGTTTTGCTTATATACTCTACAGTAGATTTTTTTGACTCTAAAAGTTTAGCCTATATACTGTACGCCACAGTAGATTTTTGACTCTAAAAGTTTTGCCCACATATGCTACATTAGCTTTTTCAACTCTAAAAGTTCTGCCTGTATATGCTACAGTAGATTTTTTATACACACACATATACATTTTGGATGGCCTGAACAGTACTAAGCTTTGCTTAATTAACAGTAAATAAAACATTTTTGAGAGTCAACTAACCATTTAACACTCATTCTAATGAAAGCAATGTGAATGAAAAAGAGCTCGAAAACCAAACTAGGGCAAAAATCTGAGCAGGTACCTAAAAGATTTTCTACAAAATGTAAAAACAGTAGGGTTGGCAGACTAGCTACATAAAACCGTTCCATGAAGTCTTCCAGTGCCACTGAAAACACAGAATAAAAGCTGTTAAACCAAACTCTGTATAATGTAATATTCCTGTGGCCAACACACTGTAAAACACATTATGAACTCCGGTTTCTGTTTCCCCTGTGCATGAGTGCAAAGATAAATATTTCTCTTAGTTGTGGGACCGCAAATCGATGTTGCCATTAAGAACGAGCTCCAAGAGCACACACACACATACACAAATACACACACACACAGTCGGGCGATTAGCTCTGTGTTACACCGCATCCCACGGGTGAGAGGAACTCCACCAAGCCACAATTCCACAGCTCTCTTCCTCTCTTGATATATCCGTTTGTCTCTGTATATATGTTTCACTAATAATTTGATCTATCTGTCTCTCTGCTCTCTTCGTATATTTGTAGAGTAATGAGACTTGGACAGGAATGCGGCAGAGGTTTGAGCAGAGAGTTTGGCTGGAAGAAAACAAACACTGTGAGAAGGGGGAAATGAGAGCATTATTTTCCTGCCTTTTCTATGGTTTTATGGTATTACAGAGGTGAAAAATAACTTATTATTGAACATTGTAGAAAGATTTAAATTGCTGTGATCAGCATTTCAAAACCTGTTTGAGAGTTTTTGGTTAGAAATATTTCAGTTCTTTAATGTTTACAATTGTTCCTTAATCCCTGACCCAATGATAGCAATTTTTGGTTGGTAGATTTTCTGGATACTCTCAACCAAAATGTACGTTTACCTGTTCAGTATGGCATGGTCATAGCTAACAAAGTTATCCTTTGTTTCTTGAAGAACAATGTAAGGCCTCATTTTTCTGACTGGCTTCTTGGACTCACATCCACTTTACATTGGTAAAGAATTAGATATGCCACCTCTGGAAACTGATAAAATTGATTAAAAGTAGAAACGTTTTTCTTTCTAACACAACATAAAACTAATAATGTTGTTTAATTTCTGAAGATTTGTAAGGTTTTTTTGGTCTCTTTACATCCATTGTGGTGTCTTTTTGTAGGATATATACAGTTGAAATGGGAATTATTAAACCCCCTGAATTATTAGTCCCCCTGTTTATTTTTTTCCCCAATTTCTGTTTAACTAAGAGAAGATGTTTTTAACACATTTCTATAATAATAGTTTTAATAACTCATTTGTAATAACTGATTTATTTGATCTTTGCCATGATGATAGTAAATAATATTTGACTAGATATTTTTCTAGACACTTTTATAAAGCTTAAAGTGACATTTAAAGGCTTAACTAGGTTAATTAGGTTAACTAGGCAGGTTAGGGTAATTAGGCAAGTTATTGTATATCGATGGTTTGTTCTGTAGACTGGCGAAAATTTTTTTGCTTAAAGTGGTTAATTATTTTGACCTTAAAATGGTTTTTAAAAAATTAAAAACTGCTTTTATTCAAGCTGAAATAAAACAAATAAGACTTTCTCCAGAAGAAAAAAATATTATCAGACATACTGTGAACATTTCCTTGCTCTATTAAACATCATTTAGGAAATATTTAAAAAAGAAAAAAAATTCAAAGGGGGTTTAATAATTCTGATTGCAACTGTATGTCTTGTTTGTTGCATTTTCCCCTTGTTTCCTGCTTTATTTCACATTTTGCACAAATGGTTGTTACAGGATGGGTTTCTCTGTCTGTTCATAGTTTTTCTATGTCTGCAAAAACTATAATAAAAATATATGTTTAATTTAATTTCTCCTACAGAATACTAAATCAGCTTTTTTGATAGATATCTAAAATGTTTTAGTCAATACACTGTAAAAGCGATTACTTAGGTGAGTAAATCCATTGCCTTAAAAGTGACAAGTTGATTTTAATTAAAAAAATTTAGTAATTCTGTTGTAACTTGTAATTATTATGCTGTGTTCACACCAGACGCAGCACATGCAAATAAATCACACTATTTACTATTTAAATCACTAAATAGACGCATGAACATTCTGAGTTTACGTGCTTCATTCATTTTTATTGAGAGAAGAGCTCTTCCTATGCTTTAAGAAGGCTGAAAAACAGCGCAGATGTCTGAGTCCACTAGATCCTTTCAGAAGTGCACCCAGCTCTGCAAGTTCATCAACTCCTCCAGAAACTACACCTGGATAATTTATAGTTAATAATAGTTAATTAATAATAGTTTTTTAGCAGTGCTTTAGACTGAGCCGAGCCCAGTTTGATGAACTGTTTTTCGGTGTCGACTAAAAGATTTCCCCTCGGGACTCATAATCACTCCACTAAAAGAGCAAGCTCCTGATTGGTTAACGCTCAGCGAATGTCCGCTGAAGTTCAGATTTTCCAACTCAAGCGATTCGAGCGAAAAGTGCGATATACGTGTTAAGTGATTGAACAAAATACTCAACTTGCTCCGCTTCATTTGCGCAAATTGCATCACTCGCGCTGCCTCATTTGCACATATCATGCCGCAGGATGTCTATTCGCTTCTTTGCATTGACTTAACATGTAAATCACTCGCGCTTGACACTTCATCGGCGTCTGTTGTGAATGCAACATTAAGTTAACTTAACTTAATTGTTTAGAATTACACACATAGTTCATTTACTTAATAATGTTAAGGCAATGGGTTTACTCACTTTTTTAAAGTCAGCTAAACTAAACACCTTTTAAAAATGCAGGGTTCCATACAACTCATTCATGTTGTCCCAAGACAAATTTATTAAGTTATCTTAACAAATTGGGCAACTCGGTGGGTAGCGCTGTCGCCTCACAGCAAGAAGGTCACTGGTTCAAGCCTCAGCTGGGTCAGTTGGCATTTCTGTGTGGAGTTTGCATGTTCTCCCCGTTTTCACGTGGGTTTTCCTCTGGGGGCTCTGGTTTCCCCCACAAGTCCAAAGACATGCACTATAGGTAAATTAGATATGCTAAATTGTCTGTAGTGTATGTGTGTAATTGAGAGTGTATGGGTGTTTCCCAGTGATGGGTTGCAGCTGGAAGGGCATCCGCTGTGTAAAACATATGCTGAATAAGTTGGTGGTTCATTCCATTGCGGCTACTCCTGATTAATAAAGGGACTAAGCCGAAAAGAAAATGAATGAATGAATGAACTTAAATTTAATCAGATTGAACACAATTAAGTTGTCCCAAAAATATCTGAAGAATTGTGTCGTTTCAGCAGATTTTAAATAAGTAGTTCAGACTAGCAGCAATAATGTTTTTTTTTCTGAGTTCATTGACAAAACAACACTGGACCCCATTATTTTCACTGTATAAAAAAATGAGAAGAAAGGAACATTTTCAATACATTTTAAAACAAACTGTACATTTAAAAAGATAGTTCACCTAAAAATGAAAATGTACTCATTTACTCATCCCCAAGGCAACAAACCCTTATTGAACACAAAAGAAGATATTTTAAACAATGTTGGAAACCGGACACAATTGACTTCCATAGCACTTAAAACATAAAATGGAAGTCAATAGCTACTCCTCAAATGATCTTCTTTTGCATTCACCAATACTAAAATGTGTTAACTGCAACAACACACCATCATGTGCAATAAAAACTATATTCTTGAAGAACAGCATGAATTATGGTCAGTTATTCTTTTGTATGTATCACTTTAGATACATGTCTACCTAATGAGGTGCTAATTAATTATCACACGCTTTAATGAGGACGCTGACATTCTGTAAATTGAGAGTGTAGCTGTGAAAAACAGCCATTGGAGAAAGAGGAGAAAAAAATCCCTAAATAAATAAATAACTAGACTCTATGCTTACGATTACGGCTGCATGCTCATAATGATATAAAATATTCTTCCCCCGTTTAAGGCCCTATTAACAATTTAAATGACCCTGACGCCAAGCTTTTCCACAGGCCTGCTCTAGTTAAAGATCCAGATCCCCAAGGCCCATTTAACAAGGATATTACTAAAATCTATAACAGCACAATCATTACCGATGGGCCGGTTTTAATGCAGACTGTTTAACTGATTGCTGCCCACCACTTGCGGACGAGACCTTGGCTCCAAACGCTTTGTACGACTGTGCCAGTGCTATCATATTTTGATTTATTATAATGCTTTCTCACGATATTAAATAGACTGTTTATTTATTTATGCAGTCATCATTTCCCACAGATCACACAATAATGAAGCAGGTCATTTTAAAAAAAGTGTAAAATCTGAAACTGGTATTTGAAGAAATTTTATGAGACACAACACTGGACAAAAGCAAACAATTGGTCATTTAATACTTTAAAAATGCACAATTATTTTGGACTCGACATCTATGTCAAACTCTAGAACATTTGACTTTTTATAAACAGGAATATTGATTTTAATGTGCTAAAAACATAAGCTACTGTATGCACACTATACTGACCTGAGATCAAGCCGTGACCTCAACATCCACTACATTTTAACAAACCTGAACTTTAGCATTAGATAGCATTGGTACATAAAGACAAAACCTGCATAAATTTGGCACTGTTGCAAGTATGACTGAAACTAATGCAACATGGCATAATTGGGTCAATTTCTAAAATATTTAATCTAAATTATTAATATATTACCAAACCCACATTAGCAGGTTCGCTGTAGTTTCCTGTAAACCACTTCTCTATGGCAAACGAAAACACACATCATATGACCAGTACTGCATTTTGACAGTATATACTGATATCTAATTAAAAGACTTTATTGCAAAATAACTGAATAGAAAAATAACTTACAAAATCGGGTGGCACTGTGGCTCAGTGGTTAGCACTGTCGCCTCACAGCAAGAGGGTTGCTGGTTTGAGTCCCATTGGCATTTTTGTGTTTGCATGTTTTCCCTGTGTTTGCGTGTGTGTCCTCTGGGTGTTCTGGTTTTCCCCACAATCCAAAGACGTGCACTATAGGTCAATCGGATGAACCAAATTGGCCGTAGTATGTGTGAATGCAAGAGTGTATACAGTAGGTGTTTTCCAGTACCGGCTTGTGGCTGGAAGGGCATCCTCTGCGTAAAACATATGCCGGAATAGTTGGTGGTTTATTCAGCGGTGACGACCTCTGATAAATAAGGGACTAAGCTGAAGGAAAAATGAATGAATGAACTTACAAAATGATAAACATATATTGTGACTAAATAAGTTGAATTAATCTAACAAACTGGTTCTTTTGAGAGAAACAAAGACATACAAGATGACCAAAGAAATCTGATCGCCAAAACAAATGACTCCGATATGAACCAGTTGAACTGTTGAACTCTACCAAGAACAATGCACCTGTAGTATATTAGCACCTGACTCTTTGCTTTATATATTTCATATTTATATATGGTCTTATTTTGTAAACAATTGTATGTTCTTATTTGTTTATTTATTTTCCTCACGGGGCAAAAAAAGTTTATCCTATCCTATCCTAGTTCTTTTCAGATAATCAAAAGCCACTGTGTGACCACAGAAGTCTGATTCCAAAAAAAAATTACTCTTGTGAATTGTATAATCACTGAATTTAGAATCTCAAAACAATGAATCTTATCTACGTTCAATGAATGTAATTAGGCAAGCAAAAGAATGCTTTTAACTGAAACAATTTAAACTAATTAACAGATTTAGATTGCGACATGAATGCAATTTCACCAGATGAGTTGAATAGCTTGTAAATAATTCATAATTTTCAGATCAATTTGGATGATTTTGTAGGAGAGCACATCTGCATAAAATATCATTAAAAAGGCAAGCATTTTAAATACAACAGATACAAATAAATAACGATTAAGGATATTTTTGGGTAGTTAAACAGTATTCAGCAACACAAATGAAATAACCACCAAATAATAACAACAACAACAACTACAACAAAAACAACAACAACAACACTGTTGTTTTCATTGAGCAAATAATCATGATTAATAACATATACAGATTATGTGAATTATGTAAAGCTTAAATACAATTAATTATTAATTAATAACAGTTTAATAACAATTAAGATTAAGAATAACAATAAAGACTAATAACAATTAATCTTTAAGCTACAAATGTTTTATTTGCTTTGCCCAAATGACTTTAATCTGCTTAAAATGCAAATAAAACAGATACAACAAATAAATAATTATTTAGGATTTTCTGGAAAGGTATTCAGCAACACAAATTAAATAACCACTGTATAATAACAATAATAATAATAATAATAATAATAATAATAATAATAATAATAATAA
>CAIGQZ010001474.1:2097886-2111815 GCA_903798205.1 Danio tinwini | reverse complement strand
AATAATAATAATAATAATAATAATAATAATAATAATAATAATAATAATAATAATAATAATAATAATGTATTGTTTTTATTGAGTAAATAATTATATAATATACAATTATCTTGAAGCTATAAACGTTTCATTTGCTGTACCCAAATGGTTTCAATCTGCTTGAAATACTTGCACAGTCACAGGCCTTAAAAACACATGCAAATGATACAAATTTACTCTAAGGTTAAAAGTCTAAATGACATCAGTAATGTTGTTAACTGTAATGTCTGGTAAACTATAATCCCAGCTACATTGCAAATGTCTGCAATGTGACTATTGCGGACTCGCCCATTGCTATATCGATAATGAAACGATATATTGTGCAGCCCTAATAAAGAGCATGAACTGGGTATGGATACCAAAGATGAACTGCGATTCAGCTCAAGAAGTCTCTGAAACCACTAAGAAACCAATTGCTTAATTAAATTAAGCCACTGTTAATTTTCTCAGTCGTTATCATCTTTCCTCAAAATCTAAGTATATCGCTTCTACTGGACTACTTTCCCCATCACCACACAGCACTGAAACATTGTGTTAGTGCAGTCAAAGTTTCTTTCATCTTTCGGTCTGTCTGTCTTTTCCTTCTGTGACTGACCGTGCCTGTCTGCCTTTGAGCCTGGCCTGCAGGAACATCAAATCACTCAGGACATCTCGGAGGTCCGAATGTCACTCGGTTTTCATCCCCTCATCCTGCCAGCCCGTTGGCAGTAAGATGGAGGCAGAACACACCGGGGAAGAAGCGTTTTCCACCTCTCCGTTCCCTCGTCCTTCTATCCGTCCATCCACCTCCCCTCAGCAGACACGTATAATTGGGCACATCATCAATTTTACAGCAGCTGTTTGAGTGTGAGTCCTCTCTGAGTTGTCTGAAGCCCTCTGTCTGTCCCCAGAGCTGAAAGGGTACATGCCCTGACACAGGCTCACTCTCAGGCTCCGGACTGCTTTTTATTACAGAGTTGCAGCCACTTTTTGAAGGTTACCACACACACTTCTATCTGGACACAATCCACAGACACAGCCAAATGAGAGCAAAAGCGCCCAGGGGAAGAGTAAAGGCAGGTCCAACACTGACTGTCTCACACACACACATATATACACACACACACACAAAGAGCAACGGAGAAACAGTTCCATCCTCTTAACTTTAGACAAGTTATTCCCCTGTCTGGGAGCAAAGTGCTGATAGCACTTTTATTATTCTTGTTATTTGTTTACAGTATTCGACTGCTGACCCCATCAAACTTAAACAACTTCTCTGTAGTTGAACGAACAAACGTGATATCAAAAATAAAAACTCTATCATCATTCATTCACCCAAAGCTAAAAGTTTTTCTTTCTTTTGTGGATCAATAAAAATGTATTTTGAAGAATCTTCAAAAACTGCTTAAAAAAATATATTAAAAAAATAAAAAAAATCAGTTGGTTCATTGGCTAGAAGCGGAACAAAAGGACGAGATGTTTACTAATCTGGTTCCCGACTGAGTTAAGTGGAAGTCTGATTCATAAACAAATTATTCATTACAAATTGTGAACCATATTATTATAATTAATAATTGTACAGTGGCTGGCCTTTATTAAGTACACAAGTTCAACTGAAGGCTAACGCAAATGTAACATTCATATCCAAGTTCATCAGCCAATCACAAGGCCACAATTTCTGATCAGCCAATTACAAGGCCACAACTCAATATATTTAAGATTGTAGCATGGTCAAGAGGATCAGCTATAGTTCAAACTGGAATGTGAAAGAAAGGTGATTAAAACAACTTATACAAGGCAGAACCTGTGAATCTACAGTCATTTTCACAAACAAACATCTCTAGAATATGTCTTGTTGATGCCTGAGGACAGAGGAGAATGGCAAGACTTATTTGAGCTAATAGAAAGGCAGAAGTAACACAAACAACTACTTGTTACAAACTAGGTTTGCAGAAAAGGGTCACTGAACACAAGTCCAACCATGAAGCAGGTGGGCTACAGCATCACATCGCACCAATGAGAACCCTGCATGTTAAGAATATAAAAATATCATGATGTATTGCGGATGGTTTTCTTGTGATTTATTGCTGATATTTTGATTTATCGTTGTAGGGAGCAAAATATCATGATAGTATGTTATCGTATTACTGCACCTGAATATCTGACTACTTATTTCACTTTTATCTTTGCACTATCTTATTAATTCCTGCAATATCTTTGATTCACTCCTCTACAAGATTATTCCAATCAAAGTTAATGATTTTATTTCAAATAGAGCTATTCAAGTCATCTACCGAATTTGCAATCATGTCGCAATATAAATTGCGGCAAAATAAAATATTGCAATGTCAGATTTTTTAAATATCGTGCAGCCCTAATACATAAACTAAAATCTTTAAGAACTATTTACAGCATTAGCAAAGCATTAATACAGACCCGAAATAACTTTTTTTTTGGTGCTTTACATATGGTTAGTATAAACTGTATGTTAGAGACCTGTGAAAATTAGTAAAATCTGTAAAAACTATAAACGTGATGTGTAAAAACTATAAACAAAAAGTTAAGCTTGGGCCTAAACTTGTTTGAAACCATGATAAAGTCACAAGAAAGCATTTAACAGCCTAGATAGACTGAGGAATGACAGAATGATATGGATATAAAGTAAATGTAATGGCTTCAGCAAAATGAATAAGAGAGATAGAGAGAAGTAAGGTGAGGGCCATGGCCTGTCAGTGCAAGAGCAAGCGCTGGGTAATCAGGCCCCATTTCATTGGCCTTTTTTCACTCCGCTGGGCTCTGTTTTATTCATTGGCTCAGCCCTGACCCTGCCGCGCTTCTGCTCTGACAAATCACTTCTGATTAAGACAAATCTTTATTAGCCGGCCACTCAACTTTCCCTATTAATCATTCTCTTCTCTCTCAGTCTCTCTCTGTCCAGCTCACACACACAGCACATCTCACACACTCTTCTAAAGGCCTGATTACTGTCGATTGTTGTGTGTGGAGATGTAAGGGCTTCTTCTGGCTGATAAGACACAGGTTTAATGGGTATGAATGACCATGCCAGAGGGAGAGCGTTTACTAATAGAACCATTTGTTTAAGCTGGGTGGAGGACAGAGAAAATGAACACTGATTTCCCCCTCCTACTTCCACTCCTCCAAGATTGAATTTTGAAAGGAAAGGCTCTGGATGGACTGGAGGACAAGGCATGCCGGAGAACAGGTTCAAGAGCAAAAAGGCATGATGAATTATAAAATAAGCAATAATGTGAAACACATTCTAGGAACATTATTAGCAAGGTACTTCTCCATTACCAGGCTTATTAATAAAGAATTAATATAGAATAAAGAATGTAAAATCTAGAAATTCAAATAAAGAAAAATAATATAAGATATAACTTGCTAATACGAAATCTTTATAGTCTATTGATCTATTATTGTCGCTTTAATCACATTTTTAAGATTACATTTGACAGAATCATTATATATAATAAAATCAGCATAAATTTAGTGTTTGGTTTAATAACAAATTCTGTTCATTTGTATTTTTAATATAATAATATTAATTTTATTTCATAATAACTAATTTTATTAATAATTTTCGCATCATAATTGGAAAGAGATCATACATATACTTCATTTCAGAAAATGCAATGATTTAGCATATTTATTTTAATATTTTTTATATTTTTAAAGATTTATATTTATATATTATTCTTTATATATAACTTCATATATATATATATATATATATACTTTGTCTGCCTCATCAAATTGTGAGCATATAGACCAAAACACATCTCATAACAAACATAAACAGGGCCAAACACAGCTAAAACAACAGTAAAACTGTGTCATTGACACAGTGGGTGGGAAAGGTGTAGGGCGGTTAACTTGCTTGCAGCAAATTGCTTCAATTTAATCAACTGGCATTACTGAAGCATCCAAATGAAAACTAATAGAGTCTGGGGCAGGTCTTGATTGCCTCACTTACAAAAAAAGTGCAGGCTGCCCATTGCTTTCAGGTCCCTCAATTAAACAAGCAGAGTTTCCATGGGCCACTGGAGAGCCATACATCTACCTCACCCGAACCGGTCAATCTGCACTCATCAAATGGACCTCTTTCACTCGTTCACTTCATTCTTTCAGAGCAGGAAATGATTTCTTTGCACAGATTAGGCCCCAGCTGAGCTGAAATGTGCACCGAACGTGACCGAGCAAAATTAATAAACAGTGGTACACTGTCAGTTGGCTTTATTAATATTGATGCATGCGCCACCACTTTATTTGGCGCATTTTTTCCATCTCTTTCAGAGCAAAGAGGGCCAGCCTAAAAGATTACTCTTTGTGTACAGTCACTAGCGTTCAAAGAAAGGCAGAAAACACATGCATTCGTCTTCATATGTCATAATAAACACGGATCACTTTAGTGCACTGCTGCCAATGCCATGGAATTACATGAAAAGGCAGAGATGTGGAATGCGAATAGGAAATGTGTGTTGTAATTCACTCTGAGCTGAAGAAGAGAACAGAAAGAGCGTAAAATAGTGAGAAATGGAGAAACGCAAACTGGCGTGGCTGTTGCTGTGGGAGGCCTGTTCTTATAATCACCTCACTTCCTCCTAATCACATGCTGCACATCATTTACTGAACACCAGCAAACTTCACACCCTGCCAGACTCGCAAGCTCCAATGTGTCGGACTGGAAGAAAATCCTGACATTCTTTAAAACAGTTTAGGAACGTTAACGATCCCATTACTGTTGATTAAAGCATGTAACGCCTCTAATCAAAAAGTTGACAGGCAGATCAAACAGCCAAACACAAATGTTGCCTTTTAATTATCTGTAAAACACAACACCTCAGGGTGTTCATCCCTGCCTATCTCAGACAAAAACCTCAGTCGAAACGATGCCAAGATCTAACACTTTCTAACAGTTCATTATCCAATAAGAAAAAAAAAGCAAACAAAAACCCAACGAGCATTCAGATCTTAAAAGCAATCTTCACAATTAGCAGAGCGCTTGGGGAGCCCTGCAGTCCTGTATATCGCAGGACTCCAAATTGAAACACCTTAATTATATTTGTCAAAACAATGTGCCGTCACCCTCATTTGCATGTTCTGACAGCCGCCCCCGAGTAGCGCTCCAGACTTTAGCACATTTAAACACCTACTGATTTTACTTTTTGCTTGCGCTCTCTTTTTAAATTAATCCACAGATCTATTGAGTTTTGTTTAAATGTTTCCTCCTTCCCTTAGTAATCCACTCAAAAACAATGGTATGGACAATGGTGGACTATTATCCGATAGTACAGATTCATATTAAAGAACTAGAACAAGCTTTACCTCTGCCTAGAGTAAAATAACAATGCTCTTTCAGCCTACAGGTGGTCATATGTGCTTCGATTGCTTCAGCTCAAGCAAATTGAAAACAAAGAGAGTTTCTCTGATTTTTCGCAATCGATTTTGGTCCAGTATTCTCATTACTTGCTCTGTAAGACAAGAAAGTTATCACAAGGCACGCAGGTTTTGGATATATAGTACAAAGGCAAAAAACACCATCAGAGCAGCATCCCAGAAAACAGGAACTTTTTGTTAGTAGCCTAAATTAAGGAGAAAAAAAACAGATAATTTACAATTCATTTCATTCCAAACTTTTATGAATATATATTTTATGTAAACGACCAAAAGTGGTTTTTGAATACAGAGAAACTTCAACAACGGACTTCATCAGTGTTTATAACTGACGAAATTTTTTTTATCATAATTTTCGTGACAAACTAATTTCTACCGATGAAAACTTAATAAAAAAATTAAGTGATGATGATGACAACTATAAAAAAAATATATACTGACATTTCCGTTGACTAATAAAAACGAGACGAGAATGTGATTGAGGGACGGTTTTTGGAAAATATCCAATCAGAATTAATATTGATGTGTGATGCATGACGCACACGCACACACACAAAAAAAGATGCGATTACGTCATCATCCATAAGGGTGTCTGTCTGATTAAACTATGTGAGATGGCAACAGCTAAGAGAAAAAGAAGATTCACCTTTGATGTCAAGACAAAAAGACTGTAAACCGTATGGGGAGAAAAAAGCTGATGAAAACAACCACACGACAGGCCAGGGAATCATCCTGAACTTCACGGTAAACTCAATCTTTTTTATTTACCCGAGTGTGTGCTTTTGCTTAACTGAAACGGTATGGCCTCTCGCTGACCTTTAGAGAATTGACTTTGTTTGATTGTACATTAAACATTATTACATTGATAACATGGTGTACATTTTCATGAGTTGTTTCATTTTAGCTGCGGCTACATTTTAGCTGGCCTGATTGAACTCGCGCTAGGTTCACGTGCACTGTCGGCGTCTGCCACGATCATCATGACAACAGCCATTTACAGTGTACCTCTACCACAAAACCAAAACTGCTTCATTTAGGACATCATTCAGCGATGTAATTATTTCTTAAGGGGACGCAGCGCCATGCATTTTAAAATTTATTCACGCATCTTGTGTGCAATACTTTTAAATGTCATGTGCGTGCCGTGTCACGGCACATTCGGTGTGCGACCTGCTTTACTGTAAGGATGTAATTGATTGTAGTGCTATAATCTCCACTTATCAGGGAGTCAAATTCTAACAAAACTGCCTTGAAGTGAAGAGCACTTTTATTTTTTTACGTACATTTTCGCTTTATAGTTCCTCTATGTGAGTAAACACAGCCATGGGACTGAGTGCACATTTTACAAGATAACACATTATCATTGGCCAGTCATATGTCATTATTCTACTTATTTACTATGCTATACAGCTGAGCACCATGTACTGTAACACCAACTACAACAGTAAAGCTTGCTATAGACTGACATTTGTGGTACTAAAGTATGAATTGCATCTCACTGGTAAAATGACAGAATGCCATTGTTTATGAGAACAGCACATTTTTTTGCCCTCGTTGAAAAACTAGTCTTTACTAATAATTAACCAAAGATATAGGAAAAAAGTCAAGTCATACTTGTTTTTAAATGACAGCCAAATTTAAATTTTTGGGTAAGTTTTTTTTTTTGTCAAAAAAAGTAACAATTATGGTTGTGCTAGTGCTCTAACCCAAAAAATTTTTATCTGACCTAAAAAACAGAAAGCAGAGAAGAGACGATGGCGATTATGCCTGTGTGACAGACTGATCTCTGTGGGACAGCAGAGTTCTCCAAGTGTTCGGGTCCTCAGTCTTTGCTTCATTATTTAGAACATCTTCACAAAGCCCTGTCAGGTCTCTTATAAAGACAGCCCTGATTCAGCCAAAACCCTAGCAAAAATCCATCATGAAAAAAAAGCTCTCTCTCTCTCCACTTATATGCTGCTAAATACATCAGCAATGTGCCAATGATATGTAAAATATGTATTCTCACAAAACAAACAAAAATTCTCAGGAGAATTAGGACTGTCTGCAGTAATTTAGCTTAAGTAGAAATGGAGGGCGTGAAAGCAAGACATCAAACATGAGTTTGAATCGGAAGCGCGCGGCAGCACACTACTCTGTGCTGTTAGGATTCGTAGTGCTGACAGAATTTGACAGTTACCAACACTTAGGGATTCTCCCACTCGAGCTTTGAGTTCATTAATACTCATGAGCCAAACAGTTGTCTCATAACACACAGAAACAGCACTGGTTAAACATGTTTACCGATCAGCTTATATAAAGCTGCGGTTGAAATGGACCCGCTTTCTGAAGAAGAAAAAAAGCCACTGCAATCTGAGAACCTTTTAAAAATTAAATGAGCAGAGATTTATGGGAACCTGGGGAGATCAAGGCTCAATCTGCTTGATGTTAACTGATGTTTTTCAGCAGTGACATTTTTGTTCTACACTTTGGAAAGTTCTGTAAGGACATCTGTAACTGTAAAAGTACACTAACAGATTTACTTGTGTGTGTGTGGAGCACAATTGCCATAGTTAAGCAAAACTATAAAGTAAACCTTTGTTGAGAATTATGTTGTGTGGGTAAAGGAGATCTGGTCAAAATTTTTGAGATTAATTTAATTAGTTTAATTTATTTGTATCCAGTGTACACAGTAACACAGTAAAACAGGTAAAGCAGGCCCTCAAATAAGAAATAAAAAATGGACAACCCAAAGTCCTGAGCTAAACCTTATTGAAAATCTCTAGAAAATCATTACCAACAAAGTTATGACTAAGAAACAAACTATATATAGTGAACTGGGGAGTCTAAAAGAAGAAATCAGCAAGATCCCAGAAGTGCAGAGTGAAAGACTTATGATGTCCATTCAAAGCCACGGCCTTCTATCTTTCCACTGCTGTAACTTTCAGAAATGTCAGTTTTTAATCTTTCTTTGTGCCTTGGTTAATTGGTAAAACTCTACAAGCATGGTATGCCCACAACTAACATTAATAAAAAAATTAATAAAACGGTTCCATCAATTATTCTCTAATTTTGAACTCCGCTGTAACAAAAAAGTTAATTAAAAAAGTCATGGACTTATTTTTAATGACTCTCTCTACAGACCACATTTTAGTTTAGTGGCTAGGTGGCTACAAGTCACATATCCGCTCATTCATCAGTTTTGTTCAGAAAGAAATGATTCAAGAATGAACATATCTCTGTAAATGAGATGTTTAATTATTCACTTAACCTATTTGTTTGTAAAATATTGATTCATTTACTCAGCAATGAAGTGATCGGCTTTTAAGAGTGAGTTACTGCACCCTTTTTACCAAATTATACAAAAAAGAAAAACTGAATCATTCAAGAATACCAATACTGCTGCAATTTATTTTTATTGATGTACCAGAACAGACAAAATGTTTAGTGAAATTAACATGCACTGCTAACAAATGAAGTCTCCTGTTTGCATTTTAAAATATCATGGTGTTCACCGGAATTTGCTGGTGATGAACATCTAGAATGTCATTGTCATTTTATTATTATTTTTTTAGCTTTTTTTTATCCTAATCAGGCTTGAGTGTCTATTTTTGCCAGAACACTACCACATTATAGGGCCAAACAACACCAGTTTGTTTGTTTCTTTAGGTTAATACCACCACACTTCCCATCTCTGGAGAACGACAAATAAAAACGCTATTATAAGCAGTAGATGAGGCATGGCGGGAGCGCACAAAAGAGACGCATCATGCGGCTCATTTAACAATGGCCACGGCTAGCTCAATGAAGAGAGATTATTGTCAGATGCAAAAGTGAAAATACACAACAATAACATCAGCACAGAGAGCATGCAGAACAACACAATTAATAGCTGTATGTTTTAACTAGAACAACAGGTTTAAAACTAAGCAATACATTTAAATCTTTGACTGTGCCAGGCTTTATAAACTTAAGGTTTCTTATCTTAAAATACTTAATGTCCAACATATAGTAAGAACTGCACAGGAAGGAAAATTTGAAGAATTTAAAGAAACCATCAAAATGAAATGTCCTCCACTGATTTCAAGTGTGTAGAGGCATAAACCTCTTCATTGAAAATGACTCCTGTGTCTAGACATTGTTTTCTGAATTAAATGTAATCATCTAATCACAAACGGTATGCAAGGCTGCGAAATGTCAAGGTAAAACTGAACAGAGCATGATAAATGCAAGCAAAGAGAAACTGATACAACAGGACTGAACTACACACAATAAAAAGTTTCTAGATATCAATGTGGCAAGTGTGCAATAAAAAACAATGTTTGATAAATATATTTATTATTATTATTTTTATAGATTAAGAACTTACAATTTGAAATTTAAATTTTAATCTTATATAACTGATTTAAATGGTTAAAAACAACCAAAAAAATATAAAAATATATAAATATTATATATATATAATAAAAAACTGTCATCATTTTAATGGTACACTGTAAAAAGATGCATGCTACCACACAATTCATTCATGTTAAGTGGACTGGAAATAAAACAATTGAATTGTTCCAAAGAAAATTCCAAGAATTGTGTTGTTTAAGCTCATTTTAAATAAGTAGTTTGAACAAGCAGCAAAAAATATATAGGGCCCATCATACACCCGGCGCAAGGCGTGTATGGCGCGATTTGCTGCTATTTTCAGAACAGTGCAAGCGTAATTTTCATGTTTTGCACCACGTTGCTTAAATAGCAAATCCATTTGCGCCACTTTGTGAACTCATAGGTGTGCTGGTCTGAAAAGGAGGTGTTAAGGCTCACTGCGCCATTGACCAACTAAAAGCTGCTCTAAAGTCTAGCGCAGAGCACCTTAGATATGAGCCTATGCGGTCAAATACACGTACACATTGCTTAATGCACACAGGATGTACATCAAAACACAAATATCTTTACATATAAAAACAATTAAAGGATTATAGTGTTACAAAAATGATTATTTTCTACATTTTCTCCTTGCCTCCTTGGCTTTTTTTTGTTTATTCATGACAATTTGCATTTGTATAATGTTATTATTAGTATTATTTATTATATGCATATTTATATTTGTTTTAATAAAAAACAAGTTTAGATGTGTCCACTTGTCAGATTTTGGAGACCTATGCATCTCCATATATGGCATAAAAATAGGTTGTGTGTTTGAATATAACTCAGTTTTTTGACCACACTTCGTTATTATTGTTCATTTATTTGTTTGCTGGAAATTAGAACTGAATTCAGAAAATGTTTAGTTTTAAAACTAATCCTTGCGCTTAACAAATAAAATTACAAGATTAAAGATATAAGCTAATGGATGTCTTCAGTGGAATGAGTTTTCACAGTTTCCTTACTCTACGAAGGTAAAGGAGTAAAGTAAAGAGTAAAAGTAAAGTAAAGAGGCTGAATGGAAGAGGCTCGTTCTTTATCCTTGCGTTGTAGATAGTCTGTTTTCTCACCAGTAAAGTGTTTAGTTTTTCCCACTTACAAAGTCCGCCATGTAAATAGCAAATGCGCAATGGTGTGACACAACTGACTCTTAAAGGGAATGGAAGATGAGACTCTGATTGGTTTAATGCATGTTATGCTCAAAACACACCCATAACTAGGCTTAGAAAGAATCTGCGGACATTTTTTGCTATTTCTGAAGAGAATTTTGTTAAAAATCTGCAGATTTATGCTGAATGATTTTAGGAGTATCATAACTAAAAACTTAATATATGAAACAAAAAAAATCCAAATTTGAAACAAATCAAATCCAATCAGCTCCACTTTATTTGGTAAACAAAGCAAGTCTCTCATATAATATATGAACAAAATTACATAAAATATTACTTTACAAACTGTATTGTAAATAAATCATATGAATGTTTTCATATTAGTCAATAGTTATACTGAAATAATTTAAAAACTGAATAACATACATTTACACACATTTACTCAAGTAAATAAACAGAGTCAATGATGGGCTAAAAATCTGTGGGAATCTGTGGAATTCTGCGCGTGCAGATTCCGTGTGGGCCTACCCATAACTCATTAACAGAATAAGCACAAGCCTTTTAGACCATGCGCCAGAGCACAAACCTCATTGTTTAATAGCAAAAGTAAATGCTTTTGCGCCATGCACTTTAGACTTTGTGCTTAGATCGTTAAAATATAGCCCTCTATTTTTTGAGTGTACATTGCAATACAGAAACAGTAAGTGAGGGATCTGCATGGTTTTAAATGTTGTTAAATGCCAGAATATTCTATGGAGCAAATATCACCCACAGCAGCATGTAATCAGTAGGAAGGATAAAGGAGTTAATAAAAAAATTATTCACCTTGGCACTCCAACTTGGCACTTGGAATTAACAGCAACAGCCCTGACAGGCCAAGCAACCTCTCTGCCATCTCATCCACTAATGAAGCATATCTAACTTTTTAGACATGGCAGAACTAATTTAATCTTAACTTCTGAGAGCATGGCACCATCAAATTAATTATTCATAAAGGACAGGATATTATAACTCAATTGTCAACTCTGTCGCTGTCCTTTTCAAATCCTTCTGTCTGCCTCCTTGCTTTTGTCTACCGTCTTCATCTCATTCCTCGCTCTTCTACTTTTAATCTATTACAGAGAGTTACACATTGCCGTGGTCGCAGTCGAACAAAATAATTTGCTTGCGTTTTATTGAAGTTGGTTGGTGGTGGCAGGCAGTTTTATTTTGCGAGTAGCTCCCCACGGGTGTCTGGGATGCGACTGCAGGGCCAACTCCACCAAAGCACGGAGGCACGACGTGGGTAATAACAAAACGCATATACCTTTAGCACTTACATGAATAATACATGTCATCTAACAGAGCCCACCTTTCCTTTATGTTGCTTGGATCAGTGGGCAGGAAGAAGTGATGAGTTTGGTACCTTTCACAGCTGCCTGTTGCCACACACACACAGACAACACACATTCTTTAGTCAGCATGATGGAGTGTGACCCCAGCATGAGTGACAGGAGGAGAAGACGTAGTTTCATCAGGACGTCCCGCAGACATTAGATCTCAAAGCCACACAGCACAGGTGAGACACTTGCAGGGTCAGATGCAACACACACACACACACACACACACACACACACACACACACACACACACTCAAAAAGAGACTTAATGTGCTACAGCTGTATTAAAGATCCAAATTCAAAGCGAAAAACCAGTTCGGAGGTCTTTTATCATCATGCATAATCTACATGCTTTACATGCTATTGCAAGATGAAAGAGGTTTCGAATGTACAGGTCTCACACAAATGTAAATTCTGTCACCGTTTACTGACTCTCAGAGCATTCAAAGCTGATAAGTTTTTCTTGAGTACCTGGGTAGTGCGAATGGAGATATTTTTAAAAATGTTCAAGCTGCTATTTAGCACACTATGGAAAAAACTAAGGAAAAAATAGAGGGCGGGGGGGACGATTTTCTTGAGTACCTGGGTAGCATGAATGGAGACATTTAGAAAAATGTTTTTAACATACAGTACAAGAACATACAGTAAAATGGAAAAACTTTACATTTCACACAAATGCAAATTCTGTCATTGTTTACTGACTCTCAGATCAGTCAAAACCGGTACAATTTTCTTAAGTACCTGGGTAGCGCGAATGGAGATTTTTTTTAAAAATGTTCAAGCTGCTATTTAACATACAAAATAAAACTAAAACTAAATAAATTCAACCTCACGTTGTGTGAATTGTACTGATAGACTGCCTCCAAAACTTTCGCCCATCATAAAAAAAATTTGAACCATGGTTTTCACATCTGAAAATGCAATTTGAGAAGTGTTTTGACAGTTCATATCCACCGTACAAGCGAAAAACGAAACATAAAATGTCATCACTTGAGCCACAGATAACTAATAATCGCCTCATGGTCCACTTTGTTCTGTTGCTCCGATCAACGCGGCTGCCATCTATTATAATGTATGTAGGGACTGCCAGTCTCTGTTCCGGATATGTTTACATATGTAAACATGAAGTCTCACAAGCAGATTTCCTAAAATAAACCTTGCATTTGGGCATAATCTAGCGCAGCTCTTTGATAAGGAGAAGAACTCTCCTTCCTCTCTATGTTGGCTAGTATTGGATGGACACAATATGTTTATTCCTCTTTTTTCCTCTTTAAAGAAGAGAGAGAAGAACAAAGTATCACTGCTTGAGTTGAGTCAGAAATGTTTTGTGCTTTTGTCGGAATGGATCGGACCCAGTGTGCAAGTGTGTGTACGTGATGAATTTTTCATATATGAATACGAAAAAAACGCATACGAAAATTTCAGACTTCAGTGTGCAAAGACCTTTTCAAATTAGTTTTCCCTAACTAACGTAAATAAATGCTTTGTCCATTGTTTATTTATGTTAGCAAATACATTACCTAACATTAACTAATACAACCTTATTGTAAAGTGTAACCATGTTTTTGTTATATACATATATATATATATATATATATATATATATATATATA
>CAIGQZ010001474.1:2039357-2067655 GCA_903798205.1 Danio tinwini | reverse complement strand
ATATACATACATGTTACAGAATGCTTTGTTTCTCTTGAAATTTATTTCGATCAAAGAATCCTTAAAAATACACCATGGTTTCCACAAAAACATTAAACAGTTTTCAACAATGATATAATAAGAGCTGATTTAATCAATACGAAAAATTGCCTAAAATGACTTCAGAATGATCATGTGAAACTAAAACTTTCAATGTTGAAAATACAGATTTTGAACCTTTAATATAATAGCTATTGTTTTGAATTGTCCTAATATGTTAGTATTTACTCTATTAGTAATCAAAGGAACACCTTCTTTCTAAAATGCTTACTTAATTTAATACTTAAATTCTTACTAACCCCACACTTTTGACCATACAAAGTTTCGATTCAATTACATCATTCCCAATGCTTAATGGGAGTGTGCTGTCTCTCTTCATACAGCTGTGATTCTTTGACTTGTGAATTTTTCTGTTCATAATTTATTGGTTATTCCAGATTTTTTCACTGGGAATTTGCCAATTAATTAGGATTAAATATGAACGGAAATATATGCAACAATGTGGATTTGCATTTCACGCTGACCATACGGTTAACATATTGGAGAAATCATTATGTATTTGCATGTATCTGCATATGAATGTTTTATATGTTTGTGCATGTGTTGACAATAGTAGGCTGCGGTGTTTGTAATTGCGTCTGATTTAGGTTGGGGAGGGCGGAGCATCCGGCTCCACTGCTAACAAGGGGATTCAGACTCATTGAGGCCCCACTGATGCCGCTCCATCCCTTTGAAGGGATTATTAACACATTTTGATTACTGTGGTCCAGTTGTCACAGAAAATATAACCTCCATCAGAGTATGAAACAGACAGCCTTTCTGCCCTCTTTTTTCATCTCATACCTGCTCTCAGCCCAGCCTGGCCCACTCAAAGTAATTCACTAATTACCACAGCAGCCATCTTAAAAACACACTAATGCTGTATTAGCTTGATGGAGAAATTAGTTAGCCCCTCTCATGTCTCCTTCACGAAAATGCCACGGTTCTTTTCACACACAGGATTAAATCGATGACAGTGTTCTCTGACCGTCACACAAAGAGATGGAAATAATCATTCCTATTTGCCATTTTTAATTGTCAATTTTTAAAACTAATCCAAAGTAATGCAGGGATGTTTTTATTATACATGAATATTATAATTCCTTTGAGTTGGACTCCATGTTAGAGTTGACTAAGCAAGCTACATATTTCAAATGACTTATAAGTTGATTGCACACACTTCACATACACCTAAGATGATAACACAAGTTAAATTCAGGTGGATCCATAACATAATTCAAGGTGACTCCTTAAAATGACTCAGCTAGGCTTTTAATTACACCATAAAATGATTGACCAAGTTGACTTATCAAAATGACTCCCTATAAGATGTCTCCATAAGATTCAAGGAGATCCATAAGATGACTCCATTACAAGAAGACTCTTGCAGATGACTCTGCAGAATGGCATCAAAAGCTTAAAAACTGTTTCCAAGCTGACTTATAGACTGCAAAAGATGACATGTAAGAAGACTCTTCTAGATGACTAATCAAAATGACTCCCTAAGGTGACTCAACAAACTTCAAACGACTCCATGTAAGACTCATCAAGTTCACTTATCAAAATGACTCCCCAATATGACTCCACAAGCATCAAACTACTCCACAGGATGACTGAAACTCAAAGTTGTCTCATCACAATGACTCCACATACTTCAAATGACCCTATGTGAAGACTCTATAAGAGTCAAAATTACTCCATAATATGTCTCCACAGGATTCACAGGCCCAAGAAAAAAAATTACTCCATATTAGATCACTAAAGCTGACTTGGCTCCCTATGATAATAAATCCACAATCCTCAAGCAACTCTATAACAGAACGACTATACATATGTTGACTAACTCATCAAAAAGATTCCCTAAGATGAATCCTCAAACTTCAGAGTCAGACAAATCCATATAACAAGACCGAATGCCTCATTGAAAAGACTCTACATCAGAAGCTTCAAATGAATATGAGATGACTCGATATAAGATGACTTTCTAACTTTACCTATCAAAACGACTCCCTAAGACTAAGACTCCATTGGTTGACTCCATATAAAATTACTCTCCAAGATCTCTCCACATGCACATGCAATGTTTTAATGAAGTCAATCTCTAAGATGACATCTCAAGCTTTAAATGTCCCACAAGATAACTCAATGTAAAATGATTCGTTAATGTGATTTCACAACCTTAAACTGACTCAATATGATAATCCTTGTAAGATAACTCCTTATAATCATCAAAATAACAAAATAACAAATAATTAAAATAAATTAAACCAATAAGGACAACCCTAAATGGCACATTAAACCTTTGCATCCTCACTTTTAGGGCATAAGGCCATTTTGACTGCCAGGTAGAAGTCTGCCTGGAGCTTGCCTCAGTGCCAGGTCAGTAGAAATGTACATTGAGGGCACATTGTGGTCACAAAAAAGGGCACTCATGGTCACCTTCCTGAAAGCTAATATGATTAATGGAGCAACCTAAAATTTTGTGAGCTTAAAAGATACCCCTAGTACCCTTGAGATGTGTCAATCGGAAAAGGTGGTGTGCAAATAAAAAAAAAATCAACTGTGTTGTTGCCTTTCGCCCGCATCTGGACCAATAAGCTGCCTGTAAACACACCAAATGGACAGCAGCCGACTGAAACAAGGGCCACATTCTGTGCTTGCATGAGAGGATGTGACTTTTCGCAATGGTAAGGGAGAGTAGTCTACTTTCATTTTCCAAAAAGGGAAACTGGAACTTGTGATGTACACACACACAAACTGCAAACAGCATCAATTAGTGCCATTATCACAGTAATTGTCACTCACTACAGAGGGATTTGCTCATGAAAAACAATGTCTGATAATCCCTATCATTTGTAAATATTTAATAAATGTAGTAAAATTAGAGCTGGCTACTTTGTATTACCTCTTGGCATAAATACAAAGCAACTAGTTACTGTAATTAGATTACATTTCCGCAGAAAAAGTAAAGTAAGAGATTACTTTTCATTTTCAGGTAATTTATTTACAGTTACTTATAATGTACTTGGTTAAATACTGTACATGAATTCAATAGTTCTGGATCAATCAAGAGAAGCAGAATAATTAATTTAGCAAGTAGATTGAACATGCTTGAGAAACAATGAACTGAGTCAGAAATGTTTGTCTACACATGGTATGTATGTGAAATATTGTATCATTGCTTAGAAATGTTTTGTGATTTGATATATATAATGTAATCACTTATTGAGTAACTGTGTAACTGTGTTACTTTGCAGACACACTAATTTAAAATGCAATTAAATAAAATTTTTATGATGTAATGAGTAATGAATTACGTTTTTGAAGTAATTTACCCAACACTGCATGAATCATTTGCTTGGTTTTGAAGCTTCAGCTTTTCTTCTCGCTTTCTGATTCATTGCTGGTTAATCAAACAGAGCAATATTTTTCGCCAACGGCTGATGCAGATTCTACATGCTGAATTTGGCCAACTTGCTCTGATTTTAACCCAGCAAGAGACGACATGTGTAACAAACCAAATAAACTAGCCTAACAGTTGCTGACCAACTGCCTGACACTGTTCCAACGGTTGACCATCTGCCTTAAAGGTTGATTCATACTTCTGCGTCAAGCACGTACATATGGTCCGGCGCAGCCTTCACGCGGTCGCATATCCCTCACCGTGGCTGACACGCACCTCTCAAAAAATGTAACTACACATTGCAACAACGCGTAGCACAAGCTCTGTGATTGGTCGGCTTGGTGGCTGTGATGAGTGTGGGCCGTGCTGAGAGCCACGAGCCCGATGGAGCGAGTGTTTACAAGTGTTGAGTCCCGTGAAGGCATTCCAGATGGAAACGTTTGTTTTGTGTTTACCTTACAACTAAAGCTGTTGCACATGCACCGGTTCCCGCTTCTGAATAAGCAAGTTTTAGCTACTTGTACATCAAGGTGGCGTTCAGAAAAAACAAAACACCAGCGAAGAAACTTGACAAAGAGGAACATTAAAACCTACAGCCAGCTAGCGTTTCGGAAGTGTTATTGCAGAGCAACACAAACAGCGCGCAGAAGTATAGATGCACGACTATGTGCAAGACTGGCGATGTGGGTCACGGTGATCACTCAATGCAGAAGTATAAATCAGCATTAAGACTACTCTATATAATCAAAATGACTCCCCAGAAAATCATTCACATGAATCTTTAAAACAACCACACAAGTTTCAAATGCACATGATATAAATGCACAAGATGACTTGGCTGACCTAAAGACTACCATCAGGTTCGAAAGTCTCTATATAATTCCATCTAACTCCACGATTTTGATAGAGGTTCATAAAGTGAGTACAAGGGATCCGAAGTCTTCATAGGAATGTTCTGTGACTACACATGAACTCAAGAGGGTGCTTAGTAAATTGAGCAATGGTACTCTATCCCAGTAGCAGGAACAGCATGAACAGAATCATTACATAGCTGTTGGGCTGCACAAGTAATCAACAGACCAACCAGTCCCGGTATGCCACTTTAAATTTGGATCACTTACGGTTAACGCAGAGACTGAAAGCCTAGAGATATTTCCAGGCAGAAGAAGTCAGCTGTTTGATACCTTTCACATAACAGAGAAGCAAAAATATGCTTTAGCATGCCACTGCAGTTTACAAAAGTAAAAACAGATGGTATGCTTATGTATCAATGCACCATCTTTTCATGTGGCATCCTTTAAAGACATCTTCCTAATCAAACGACGTTATAAGAACACAACACCTGCTAGAATTCATTTTAACAATGATCTTAATAACAATAAGAGCAAAGTGACTAATCTGAATGCACTGATATAAGAGCTGTGCGTGTTAACTAGATATCTGTTTGTGAAACATATCCTCGTAAACATGAGAGGATGTGAGGAAAAACAGAGTGTGTGAAGTGTGCAGATGATCTGTGGCTGGATAAGTAGCTCAAATCAAAGGGCAGGATGGGCCGGAGTTAAGTAGGACAGGGCAGGACCGCTGGGAGGAAGTTAAAGGAGGGCGAGCGAGATCCAGACACACTGGGACAGAGGAAGAGAGTCAGGCATAAACGTGGTGATCAGGTGCGGGTTCAGAAGAGGCAGCTTCTGTTCACCGCAGTCCTCCAGGACAGACAGGGCCCAGACGGACAGAGCGGTGTTTGGCCCAAATAAATCCAGGTGGCCCAGGATGCTACAGCCACTCCAGATTTTAAATATCATTCTTTTATTCCCTCATTTTTATGTCATGATTCATCCTTGGTATTGGTGGCACAGAGTAATGTTGCTTCTGGTGAGCATTCTGAAATAATATTTATGGTACAACACATGCACATAACACTTAATTTGTCTATCATTTAGCAGTCTTGAGACTTCTTTCCTGACTATTTTTATCTGACCAAGTTGATCCTGAAAGAAAGTTGTCAATCTCTGGCAGGCTGAAGGCTTGGGATTGCATTTTTTTTGTGTGTAATCGAAATGAGTATGCAGCAGCAGATGGCATTGGGTGTTTCGTGTGAGATTTTTCAGAAATCACCTCACCATGGTCAATGTGGTTATGCATGGCAACTCAACCTTATGGGTTTGTTGTTGAAAACAAGTAAGCTGAACACTGGAGAGAAAAAAAAATCTATAGTATGAAAACAACCTTAAAATGCCAGAAAATAAAACTCTCTATCTGTATATGATTTTTCATGCAAGTAAACATCTTCTTTCCCTTGTTTAACTCACTATAATACTTGGTCTCTTTCATTCATTTATATTTAAAATGCATTATTTGTATATTTATCTTTTACCTTTTGTCTTTTTGCACAGCATGGTGAACTTGTGTTGTTTATTTGTGCTTTGTAGGCAAATAAATAATGTATGAATAAACATAGCTAAATTTAAAAAATGATATAATACTGATATAAGGAAAGTTCTATAAAATATTAATAAATATAAAGAAGCATTTAAATATGCATGGATTTAAAAAATATATATTTACAATTAATTTTATAATTATACTGAATCATTAGACAAACATCATAAGCAATTGAAGCAACAAATCAATTAAAAATATTATGCCAAATGATTTACCAATAATAAGTAATTAGTTAGCATTAAGTAATTGAAAATATATTTCATTAAATGTTTCAAATAAATTATGTTCAATAAATTAGAACGCTGAAATGTAAGAGTTTCCTTTAACTCCAGTTATACTACCAACAAAAAATATAACCATCACTCGTATCCAACCTCCAATTTTCCCTTGCCTCACTTAGATGTGATTATTAGCAGAATTCCTCAATTTAATTGAAGTCAAATACAGCTTTCTATACAAACTAAGCATGCACAATATATCGTTTCAGCATCGGTATCGCAATTTGCAGATCCGCAATAGTCACATGGCAAAGATATGCAAAGTCCAGTCTGAATTATAGTTGACCAGGAGCTACAAAATCGCATTAAATCACTGTATTTATATAGAATGCAAATGATTTATGCAAAAAAACATCAACAATTCTTACTTTTTAATTCTTATTTTTGTCTTGTTTATAGTCCAAATATCTACATTTCAAAGCCCCCCAAAAAAAGATCATTTACCTTACCTCACAGGCAGATAATTTCCTTAAAACAAGCAAAGAACTCTTAATTTTCACTTATTTTTTCTGAAGGTGAAAACAAATTTTTTTTTTACTTGCTCTAATTTTTTGATATTTGGACTAGAAACAACACACAACAATGCAAGAAATGCATTTATTAGTTTTTTTGCTTTATGATTATTTAATTTTTGTAACCGAATACTGTTAGACTCCCCAGAAAACTGTCAAATAGAGCTATTCGAACAACTTTTATGAAATCGTATTAATATTGCAATAATTATAGCAAAAATAAAATATCGCAATATCAGATTTTTCCAATATTGTGCAGCCCTAATACAACACAAGCACAATCATCCTTAAAAGAAATCCCATTAACCCCCAATTAATTTAGACAAAGACCTCTGCTGTATGCATTGTAATTTTAAAAAGCAGCAACTATAACAATGTGCGGCAATATACCAAATTCTGCCTTAAATATGTGTTAATAATTTCATAAAGCAATTTAAATAATGCACAAATGTATAAAAACTCATTTTCAGCTACTTTAAACCAATACATACACTATAAAAAAATGCTGGGTTCCAAACAATTTCTTCATGTTGTCCCAACACAAATCGATTAACTTAACTTTGCAAATTTAAGTGGACTGAACATAAAACAATGAAGTTGTCCCCAAAAAACTTCAAGAATTGTGTTGATTCATCTCATTTTATATAAGTAGTTTAAAAAAACTATACTATCTACTATTTTTAGATCAACAGAAATTTAACACCAACTTAAAAGCTTTTTAACAATAATTTAGAGATTAAAGCAGTAGTCTATATCTATCAATCTATATTAAACAACATAAAATTTCCCTTGATCCTATTTTGCTATTTAATTATGACCTGAAGTGAAATCACCAAAACACTTAAGCCCAATACCATAAGACAATTATTTTGCTTACAGGCAACAACTCAAATCAACCTCATCTATATAGTATCCTATTCTAAAGAACTCAAATCAAATGTGGACACAGTGAATAACAGAGTAGAAAATAAAAATAATAGAAGAGTAGAAAAAAATAATACAAATGAATCTAAAACTTTTCATCGAGCAATATCTTAGTGTTAATTTCAAACAGACTTCATAGGTGAGGTGACAAATCTAGTCTGGTCTCTTTTTTTAAGGAGGGAATAATAATAGCTGAAATATCATGCTGCTGATGTTCAGTATCGCCCCTACATACAGATCTGAAAATACTGATGCTCTCAGCAGGGTTTCAGCAGTGCACACAAACACACTCCCTCTCAAACACGCACATAAAAAAACACTGTGCTAAATAAATAAAACTCAAATGAGTTGCGAGCAAAGCTTATCTTTTCAGGAACTTTCAGCACCAGGAGAAACATCCAAAGACTGGAGCAGATAGAGGCGAGCGGTGGAGGCCTCTTGTGCCCCAGTGTGAAGACTATTCTCTGAGAAGGTCTCTTTCATTTTAACAGTGGCTCAAGGGCGCAGCCTATCTACCAAACTGTAGACTGCAGGAGTCTGTCTTTATTCGATACAAGGCATTTATGGGAGTCAAACTGCCATGGCCAAGCAGAAAGTAAAAAAAGCATTTTGAGCTATTTAAATTTACATCTTTTGAAAATATAAAATAATATTGTAAGTTTCATTTGTACTTTCCATCCAAGTGCAATATAGAAAAAAAAGACAAACTTAATATATATATATATATATATATAAATACTTATTGTTATGTAACTATACTCTAAAACCAAGCTAGCGGTCAAATTTACAAAATTAAGCAAATATATTTTACTCATACTAGACTTAACATTTACACTTTTGAGATTGAAATGGTTAAATGCGATTTAATTTTGAAAGTAAATATCTGCTGTATATGAACCATCTCATGAAATTATTGCATGATAAGGTGCAATATAAGTCTTTGTATGTTCAAAATATAAAATAACGAATGTAAAAAGTACAATACAGTACATTTTCTACAGCATTTTTACTCAAATTACACTTATCAATAAAATACATGCAAGATCATCAATTATATTACATTATATAAATAATTGAGCTGCTTTAATGCAAGTTTTTTCTTTTGAAACTGAAATTAAATTGTAATTTAAGTTTCAGTTGTATATTAATGTGTAATTATAATTTTATATTATTACTTTGTACATTCAAATAAATTAAGCCCATTAGACGTTTTTCAAATGGTTTAAGTTCACTTAAAGTGATAACCCACACAAAAAATAAACACATATTCAGTCATTTTATACAAAAAAAAGAAGAAATTTTTGAAGAATATAAGAAACCACCAATTGACTTCCATAGTAATTATTTTTCCTACCATGATAGTCAATAAATACCAGCTTCCTACATTGAAAAAATTGCTGAGTTTCAATTTATTCAAGTTTTCCCAACACAAATCGATTAATTTAACGTAACAAATTTAAGTGGACGGAACATAAAACATTTAAGTTGTCCCATAATATCTCAATAATGTTGTTGTTTCAGCTCATTATAAATAAATAATTTGAACAAGTGTCAATTTTTCAAAATATCATATTTTCTGTCTATTATGTTCGATAGGAGAAAAAAAAACTCATAAATATTTCTAACCACTGGATGATATGGTACTGGGTGAGTACGTTTTCAATTTGGGGTCAACTATCCCCTTAACCTGTTGGCTTCTGCAATGTAACCAAGACCCAAGAAGCCAACATCTTCCCCCTTAAAACGCATCCGCTTCGATAACAGTCACGCAAACTATTATTAAATAAGTCAGGACGACGGCAGCAGACACAAAACCGGGTAGACCGAATGCCCCCCGCCCCGTCGTATTTGCCCGACTCCCTCCCCAGACAAAAGTGAAGCTGTCCCACTGACTAACAGATGGAGCCCCCAGCTGACAGATCGGCCGATGTGTTTCATGTTCAGTGGGCGTCCTGAGCCAGCGGCCGCACCAGTCCGGGACGCGGCCTGCAGAGGAGGAAGCCACTTTGAGGGACAGTGAGACATAAGCAGCCATGGAGAGACAGACGGACAGCACTAATGATGAGTGGTTTTTTTATATATATGTTGGGTGGTCAGTGTTGAGATGCGTCACACGTTGAGCCATATTTAATCTGAAAACAAATAAGATTATCTGTGCTGGGTTAACTATTCATAACAAAGCAAGGCCGGCAGCTGTTCAAATTTACCATGAGGATGAAGGCAGTGTTGTTAAGAGATATTAAGTCGGTAATGAAAAGTAAGACTGACTGTTTTAAGAGTGAATGATGAAGTCTGAAGTCACAGGAAAATACAATGAGGATGAGAAGTAATTGATATTTGGTTTGGTCACTGTTGAGAAAAAAAAATGAATTTGACAATAACAATAAGAACTAATCATTTATAGGCATAAGGCAAAAACTGAAATTAAATTAAACCAAAAAAAAAACCAAACTTTTTTTCAAACGTTAATAACTAATAACTATACTATTAGGCCCACACAGAATCTGTACACACAGAAATCCACAGATTTTCAAAGTTTTTTTAATTTATTTACTTGTGTAAATGTGTGTAAATTTATATTTACTCAGTTTTTCAGTATTTTTAGTAGTATTATTGATTAATATGAACATGTTCATATGATTTATTTACAATAGAGTTTGTAAAGTAATATTTTTTGTCTTTTAGTAATGTATTATATGTGAAATGTGCTTTGTTTACCAAATAATTGGCTCTAATTGGATTTGCATTGTAAACATTAAATAAAAGTTAAAAAGGTATTATTTTTTTATTTTAATATATTACCTTTTTAGTTATGATACTCCCAAAAATCTTTCCACATAAATCCACAGATTTGCAACAATGCGTTTTCTATTGATTACAGTTCACTGAAATAAAACAACTATGACAATTATGCAAAAAAATACATAATGAATTATAAAAATATATAATAAACTGCTTTAATTATTATTTTATTATTTAAGAAAATAAATGTAAAACAAACAAGTCATATTTATATATGACTTGTTTGTTTTACATTTAACTTCTAAAATAATAAAATAATAATTAAATACAATTAAATAAACTTGTTTTAATTATTATTATCCTTACAGTTTGTGTTATTTTAAAAATATCATTTTTAAAATCCAATGTTTAAACCGGAAATCACTTCAATTAAACCTTATTGCATAGTAAAGGCAGAAGTTTTTTTTATTAATTAAAAACTGTAGTATAATAAAAAAACTCAAATGTGAGCTTTTGATTTGATAGTCACTTCATTATTGCCATTTCTGCATCTAAACAAAACTTACAGATTTATAATTTATCAAAACATATTTTCACTATAATGAAAACTATGACTAAAATGCAGACATTTTGTAAACAAATTTTATCAGGGAAGAATATTTTCCACAAAAGCAGTGCAAGATTTTCATAACAAGGCAGTTCTTGGGAGCAGGACGCTTTCCATAAATACATCAAGCACAAACAACACTGTAAGCACTGCAAGTGAAGCCTAAACCGCTGGCCTTCTGTACCCGCTCTCCGCCTGTGTTTTCACAGCTCAGTCTGACTAGTTTTCCTCTCTTAATCTCAGCCACCCAACTCTCAGCGACTCCTTAGTGAATTACGCCGGCTTTTCAAGCGCCATCAATCTGCTGTCATCAGTGTGTCACTCCCATCACACAATTACCGTTTATGATCCTCATTCGGCAGTGACAAGGTACTGCCACTCTCTCTTCCCCCTCTCCATTTTTCCTTTTACTTCATTTCACTTTTTCTCTCTGCTTTTTGATATCGCGGCGCCTCAGATGTGCCAGCTCTTTAAAGCGGCCCGATGAGGAAGCGCCCATGGGGGTCCTGGGTATTCGCTTTTGTCTTCCATTTCCTTCCAAAACAGTTTTATTTAACGCCATCCAGCTCGAGTGCCCTCTTTCGCTCTCTCTCTGTCAAGCAAAGGTCAATAAAAGACTGTTTGTGCACGGCTGATATAAATAGACGCATATGATCTGAAATTAAAATGCATTTTTTGTGTGTCCCTCTCTCTCTTTCTCTATGCCTTTGAAAACCAGATAGCTCAAAAAGATTCAGCAGCATTAATGATAATAAATCATGAGGAAACAACCATGAGGAAACAACCAACAATAACACCATGAGGAAATAAAAGAATAATAGCAATAAAAAAATATATAAATAATCATTTGTTATTGTAAATTTAAGTACCATAGCAATAATTATCAAGAATATGTGCTTAATATTTAAAAAAATTATGTTTTATTTATATATTTATAAATATATATATATATATATATATATATATACATATGTGTGTGTATATATATATGTGTGTGTGTAATATATATTACACATATTCACATAATAATAATAATAATAATAATAATAATAATAATAATAATAATATGGTGACACTTTACAATAAGGTTGTATTAGTTAATGGTAATTAATATATTTGCTAACATAAACAATGCACTTAATACAGTATTTATTCATCTTTGTTAACATAAGATAATGAAAACGAATTTTAATAATGCATTAGTAAATGTTGAACTATGATTAATTAATAAATGCTGTACACTTACTCATTATTAGCTGATGTAGTAAATTCATTAACTAATGAAACCTTATTGTAAAGTGTTACAAATAATACCAATCAAACACTACTACTACTACTACTACAAATAATAATAATAATAATACAATAATAAAAGTGTATATGAATTTTTTTAAGAATTAAGAACACTTTATTTGTTAATATAAATATAAACAGATTCATGAATTTGCATTTAAGTACAAATATGATAATAAGTAATATGTGTAATATTGATACTGTAATGTAAACTGTTACCATAACACATTATTTGTGTTGTGACCTGGAATTAATTCCTTTTGCTCAGGGTTTACAATGACAAATGCATTTATTATAATACATAGTGTGTTTATTTTGCTCTTTCCTGGCCTTCAATCCTACAAACTTCAGCATTTCAGACAAAAATTCAGCTCGTCTTATACTTTAGTTTGAACTTAGTCCTGAGGATACCGGAGATTTTGATGTATCTTGCTGGTGGCAAGAGCTGCTGAAGAGGCTTATTCATAAGATGCAAGTGGGAAGCTTACCTCTCATTCTGTCACTCAATAGTTTATCTAGAAAAATGGATCTGCTCCCCATCACCCCAATGGAGGGAGAGAAAAAAAAACTCTCAAAAAAAATGTGGCAACTCAACAGTCAATAATCGCACTTAACATGAACAAATATCGCAACACAGATTGGAAAATATCAACAAGTCGACACCTGCACTCTCTATCCAAAGATAGTCAAGTTTGTTGGTTCAGCTCTCACGTTAAGAGCCTGTTTGCTGGCTTTGCCATTGTGAAAGTTTGGCCCTTTGTCTAGAAATCAGTGAGTGCACCTCGGCTACCGCAATTCAAGCGTAAACACTTTTGTGTGTCTCCAAATAATACTGTTGCACACAGACCCCAAAATCCTTGGAACAGCTGAGTCCTTCAGTGTCAAAGATAATGGCGATTTATTGCAATGTGAGGCGCTTTTTTTTCAGCAATGGTCCCCCCACCCCACCAAAAACCCTCCTCCTCCTCCCTCGCTCAAACCGATTAAAATTAAGCCGTAAACATGTGAGGACAGAATTAGCACATTTAGCGAGCCTCCTCTCCCACATCCCATTTTCGCTCCGGAGCGGCTGATCCCTGCAGCCGAACGCGGGTGCAATTTTAATGACGGGGACCGTTTTTGAAGTCCAGATGAAAAAAGCGGCGCTTGGCGTTTGTGGCGGCGCTAGATACGGCGAGGCCGGGTCCAGCGTGATTGGGGGGGGGGAGCGACACAAACTCGGACTCTAGGCTCTTCGATAGTATCGGTGTCATTTTCCTCTCCACGATAAGACGCCTCGCTGACAAGGCCCGATTAGGAGAGAAAAAAAAATCATTATTACATTGCCTTTCATCCGCCGGGGGGTTTCACGATAAACAGCTCACCCGTAGGTAGATTTACAGAGTGGAAAAACCTTATATTGCGCTCACGCACACACACAATCACTTATATACACATTTCTTTCAGTCAATGAGATTTACATTGTGCATTCATATTTAAAAAAAAAGCTGTAAGTTCAAACTTCTAAAAAAGCCAGCCTAAAAAAGCATGCATTTTCCATGAGAAAATGCCCTCATTACAACACAAAAACCCACCATTGTCTTTAGAAAATCCACTCGAGTTAAGTTCTCCTTTCTGCATATCTGCAAACTCTGCAAGCTATTGAAATATTTAACTCTTGTGGCTCTGCTCCGTGAATCAAACAATTATCAAATGACGGCATATTCTTTTTGAAACACAATACGGCATTCAGATTTCAGCAAACTACAAAAACCCAAGTTATTTGGTATGCTATACCTCGAGGAAATCCACTTCACCAAATTGTCCTCATTAAAGAGAGAACAGTGGCGATGTGCTGAAACTTTAAACACCACTATACAATGAAGGAAATCGACTGGAACAGAAATAAATAATGAAAGGCAATGAAACAATTAATTACAGAGGAGCTACTGCGTGTACGGCAAATTGAATGTAGATTGATAAAAACACATATATTTCACATTTTAACCAGAATAAAACTGCTTTAATGGACTAATTATTATTATTAGTATTAGTGCTGGTATTATTCATTTTATATAACTGTTGTTGTCAATATCACAATGAAAATAATACGGTAACACTTTACAATAAGGTTGAATTATTAATGGTAAATAATGTATATAACAATAACAGAACATGAACAAATAAACAATGCACTTATTACAGTATTTATTCATCTTTGTTGACATTAGATAATAGAAATAAAGTTGTTTGTTGTTAGTTCTGCTTTAATGGAAAGAAACTGCTTTAATAATATTAAAATGAATTAATTTACATTGTTAATTAACAACAGCAACTTACTGAATGCATTCAATTTTGTTTGTACATTTTGACTTAATTTGATTTTATTTAGCACAGATAAGCTTAAAATATTTTTTATTGTAATTGTTGTTGTTTTTAAACTATATGACATATATATGCTAAATAGATTATTTTAGTATGAGGGATTATTAAAAATATTTAACAGTAATAACTTTTTAAAAAGGCAATTTCAATTGATTTACTATTATAATATATTTTTACACAACTACAAATTGTAACAGTACATTCTTTTTAGAGATTATTGAAAATGACTTTAAATAACTTTAAATAACAGCTCAAATGTATTTTTAAAAATCAGATTAAACATCTGTTCAAATTAATATAATATTAATTGTAATAATTATTTTCAAAATTATATTGAAAAATAAAAGTAATAATGATGATAATAATAATACTTGTTATTATTATTATTTCAAATGTGGAAAGAAAGGCCATATCAACACAAGTATACGACTGTTAAGATAAAATATATATAAATCTGTTCAAAGAGCCCTCACTTAATGGCTGAAAACAACCAGAAAATGCGAAAATAGCAGAGAAAAGAAGGAAAAAAAATGATAGAATGAAAAAATGGAGGATAAAAAAAAAGCTAGGAGTGAAACGGAAAGAAACGGAGACAATTGCGGGTCTGTTACTGGGACACTCTGACACCCATGGACTGACACAGCATGTCTTAAAGCTGCGCTCGCTCTCAAAATATGCCGTTTCTTCATGTTTACAAAACGCATTTATTTATTTCTGCGTCCGATCATTTATTTCCTTATTTATATGTATCAGGGGGCAAACTCGGCTCCTCCGAAAAGCCCACAAACGACAATGACGGCGCTCCCCCATTCGGATGCTCTTTTAATACCACAGCAGAAAGAGAAAAAAAATCAAACCACTCTCAAACAAATTGATGTACTCTTTAATACAGTCGTCACATCATCACAGGGTCCTCGCGTCGTCTGCCTTGGTGACAACTGCAGGGCTGCTTAGCTTAGCCATGGCTACTGCTTTGTTGGTCGCTTCAATGATTTATCACAAAAAAAGAGAGAAAAAAGGAAGGAGAGAGGGAGAGAGAGAAAGAAAAGAAGGGCCTCTCGATTGAGTCATTGGCACCTTTGATTGACAAGGCCTAATCAGCTTATCTGGGTGCTAATAAAGATGATGGCCTGTGGAGACACTCTCTACCTGGCTCTGCGTGAACTTTGGGCCCTGGTGAGGGCCCCGGGGGCCAGGCCCCGACCCACTCTGCTTATCTAAACACTGCTGAAATCAATCCCTAATGAGCTGGTTTCATTTGGCCCCATCGATCTGCTGGCGTGCCGGCTGCTGCTGCGCATTCAAAGGCCACCGTACGGACACTGCTTCTCTTTTGTTTATATCGGACACAACGTTCTGTTTCGTTTAGATTCATTCACAGATTTGGAGGTCAACTGTCAGCAATTAAATATTTCTCATTATACATATCTGAAATGATATTATAGATGCTATTATTTGTTATTGTTATTACTTTAAGACATGTCTAAATTATTACATCAAGGTACATGATGCTAAAAATTTAAGATTTTACTATGGAGCCAGATCAGTCTCAAAAATAATACATTTACAAAATAGAATTCTTACATCCACAACACAATTTACATTTACACAATCCAATTTGTAAGTTCAAAACACAATTCATAAATACAGAACTATAATTTATCAACTCAAAACATGATTCAAAAATACACAAATCCAATTTGTTAATTCAAAACACAATTAAAAAATATGCAAATCCAATTCATTTGGCAAAACTATTTATGATTTTTACTTGTGAATTCACAAATTGTGTTTACAAATTTACAAACTGGATTTTGTAAATGTGAATTGTGTTGTGCATGTATGAATTTTTATTTTGTAAATGTATTATTTTTGAGACTGAACTGACTTTATATGTAACTAGTAGAAAAAGTGTTCATATTTAAGTTAAACATGGAGGTAAGGGTAATTATGAGTAATGAGTAGACTGAAATTATTCTAGAAACTTTTAGCGATTAAATTGTTTTTACTAAAAATAAATATGCATTGTTAATTTTTTTGAATGTTATACAAATCATTTTTGACTTTACATTTGAAGAAAGTATTTATATAAACACACAATGTAAATATGTGTGTGCGCAAGTACTTGCAAATCTGTCTATATTAGTACAATTTCTATATCTAACAGACCTTGTTAGTACATTATTTAATGTACTCAATTGACCTATATTACATACACACACAAAATATAATGTAGTAAACATATAAAAATTCAATATGAAATGTTATGTGTGTATACAGTATGCACATATCTTTTTTTGTTGTTGTTTTTTTTCTTTAACAATCCCAAATGTGACTTGAAACAACATATTGAAACCCCTTAGGTATTTCTTTTCCAGCATACAAAACATCTTTTGCCCACTTCCTGGGTTTTCACAAACAGCCGGGCACCTCTTTGATTAGGGTTGATTTAACGCTCGTGGGCTCTGGGACATCTCTGATTTAAATGCCTTTAAATTGGCTGCTTTGCTCCCTCCTACTGTACTCCAGGCTCTCTTCAGGCCGGCATGCCTCTGGTTCAGGCAGCTTTAAAGTGGGTGCCCTCTCCTAATGAAGACCCATACTTTATTTATGAGACAAACAGTTTAGTAAAAAGCTCTGCATGTCCAGAGAGCACTCTCAATATCTCTCAGAGGGCCTGGAGTGCTCCTGACATGCTACTACTGGACTAAATGCACCATACGCTAAAATCACCCTTAAAAACACACAAACGCACACTTGCAGTCCTCCAACTGATAGTGTAGAAGGGTAATCAAAATATCAGATACAAGCTACATAAAAATACACAACGAATATGGGGAATTCTTGCATAATGATTAAAAATAATATTGTATAATAAAATTCAACATTTCTTATAGAAAATTTTGAATAAGAAATTATTTGGTTAATAAGAATTACATATTTTAAAAACTTAAATATGTTCTTGTAATGAAAGTTGTATATAAATAATAATAACAATAATAATAATTATTAATAATAATAATAATAAATAATAATACTAGTAATATATGAATAAAACAATAATAATAATAGCAGCCATAATAATAATAAATATAATAATAATAATAAAAATAATAATAACAACAACAATAACAACATTATCAATAACAATAAAATTAAAAATAACAGTAATAATAATAATAATAACAACAACAACAACATCATCAAAAACAACAATAATATTAATAATAATACCAGCACTAATTATAACAATAACATGAATAGTAATAATAGTAATAATAATAATATAATATTAATAATAATAATAACAACAACAACAACAACAACAAAAACAAAAAAGCAATTGAATGAACAAAACACGACTGTAACCATAATATAGTTTTTGCAATTTAATATTTACACAACAAATTATATAATATATCATTGTAAATCTAATAAAAAACTAAAATAATATAAAAAGAACAATGGTAACAGTTTATAATAAGGTTTTAATAGTTACCATTTTTGACATATTTAATAACATGAAAAACAATGAACAAAACATTTATTACTGTATTTATTAACAATAGTTGTGGGAAATGTATTTGTTCATTGTTAGTTCATGTTAACTCACAGTGCATTAACTAATGCTAACAAGCATGACTTGATTTTAATAATGATTTTAATATGATGAATTAATAAATGCTGTATAGTTCATTATTAGTTCATGTAAGTAAATACATTAACTAATCAAACCTTATTGTGAAGTGTGACCATAATAACTAATTACACTACAGTATTTAATAGAAATATTCTATTTTAAAAGAATTAGTTCGCACACTATTTACTTTTTTTTTGCTTTGTTTTATTGCAAAATAGCAGAAGTCGGCGCTCAATAGCCGGAGCTAAAGCAAGTGTGGTTTGCCGCTCGAGTGAATCTGAACACATGGCCCATAAACTGGCCGATCTGCCACAGTGTGACATGAGGAGTGAGGGTCATCGCTGCAGCCCAAACAAAGCGCAAACAAACCCCTGTATCTCAACAACAGCCACTGAAGCAGCTCAGTGTTTACCCGACTCTGCGCGGGCCTTTTGCTACACGTCGCACACGGTTGCTGTGCCCAAATCCCAAAAGTACAGGCTTTGTCCTTCTTGGAGCACTTCAGTTTAGGACTACCTGCCGCTCCACTTTTAAGACGCAGGTGTGAGAGTGTGTGTTGGGGTGGACGGTGGGTACGAGGGTCAGGGATTAGGATCACAGGAGTGCAGGCCGAGTTGCGCTTTAACGCGGTTAGAGAAGGGCTGAGTAAACAGGCATTGTTCTGCGCTTGCGGCTCCCACACTGAGAGCAGTGGAAGCGCTGAGGCATTGTGACAGAAAGCAGAAGCCGTCCTTTATGAGGGGAAAAACTACTCTCACAGGGGGTCTGATCCCGTCATCGCAGTGTACGGGTTTCCGCTTTGGTACCTACTTAAAAAAAAAAAAAAAAGAAAAAAAAAGTAGGCAATTCAATTGGGCAGACATAAGCCAAAAAATATGTCTGAATAGAGGAAAAACAAAAGGCCCTCATTCGGCGAATACCAGAAAAAAAGAAACGGAGAAATGAAATAGCAGCTTGAGAGGATCCAAAATAAATGAAACTAAATTTTTCAGCAGAGGATGCAGATTGCATTTATGAATTTGTGAGTTGTTCTTGCGAGACATCAAACGCCAGTGGTCTGCGCAACCCTTTCTTGATTTGAATTATTAACTCTGTCGACGTGGCGCGCGAGCCACCCTGCCATTATAGTGTAAATTAACAAACTTTTCAAAACTAAGGCAGAAGCCAAAGAAAGCCAGTAGCTTCTTGAAGAACTAGCTTTGATACGTCTCTGAGGAATACACTCTGCCTCAACAACACACGGTGACAGTCGGGCTTTAAAAAAAAAAAAAAAAAAAAGCCTGCTGATTTAATCCATTTCAGATCTAAATTAGTTCATTTTTCTTGTATTTAAAGATGAAAACTAACCTTCAGACAGGTGCGAATGGGGGGATTTATTTAGAAATGGGTTTATTAAAAGATCTCTGTCTTTTTTTAGCACGAAACATTGCAGGACCTTAGAGGCAGGCTGTTGTTGTTGTTTATTCTAGTCGACATGCCATCATTTGGTACCCATAATAAAAACTCTCTCTCTCTCTCAGACACACACACAGGTAGGTGAATGGAAATCAGGCGGTGTGTTTTGTGTGAGCTGAACAGTACTGCGGCTGCTGCTCTACACCTCTCTCTCCGTTGCTTCTCTTTGATGTGCTCCTGAAAATGTCACCAGTCGTCAAGGCGTTTTTTTTTTTTTTTGCTCTCTCTCTCTCTCTTAGCGCGCATACGAGCTAGACAATTTGCTGTCGCTCACCCCCTCTTCTACCCAGAATGCCTACCGGTTTCCACTGCTATCTGGTAGCCAGCTTCCAGCCTCCGAGATGACCTTTCCAGCCTCTCTGTGTTGTCCAACAGATGTGCTCTCTGAAACACAAACCACAGATGGAAAGAAAACAATGAGAGTGATTGAGAACACCAGGACGTTATTTACAGAGAGATTTTCAACACGTAATAATAGGCACACACTAAGACAAAAGGGTTTAGACCACTTAGTTTTAATTTAACTTATATGCTGATTTAAGAACGTCTAATTACGAGTTGCGTTTTCATAACAAATTGGACTGATCTTCGTGCAAATTCTAAAGGAAAAAAGGACGGAGCTCCAATCTAACACCTTTCCTTCTTTTTAATTGAGACTTTCTTTTTTTGCTGCACTGGCTTTGTTCTGAAGGTGTTGCCAGATCTCATTACCTCACATTTAAAACCAGGGCAAAGATTAGCATGGGAGGGATGGCTAATTGAGCTGTAATATATTTTCAAATGCTGCTTCGGATTATCCAATATCTGTTAGTTTGAGAAGTTCAGGGTGCCACCGTGAACCCCTGTTAGGCTGACTTTTTCTATTTGTTGTGAGTGGACACACTCTAATCACTTTGCGGTTTGGCTACAGTGAGGTTCAGTGTTGCAGGGGTCACAGTAAATAATGCAAGCCAAACATTTTCAAGGAAAACTTGTTCAGTTTTGTGTCCAGGTGCACATGTACTGTATGAAGTCAAAGTCATAAATTTAAGATGAAAATAAACATCATGGTCAAGTGCCAGATATATAAATATTCCAAATCATGGGGAAAATGCATATGTCCTTCAAAATATAAAGAAATAATAATAAAAAAATGAGAAAAATATATTAATTCAATCATTACAATATATCTAATTATTGTAATATGTTTCGCCCAAAGTTCAAAGACATGCAGTATAGGTGAATTGGATGAACTAAATTGGCCATAGTGTATGTGTGTGAATGAGTGTGTATGGATGTTTTTTCTAGTACTGGGTTGCAGCTGGAAGGGCATCCGCTGCAACCCAGTTCGCGCTTCATTCCACTGTGGCGACCCCTGATTAATAAAGGGTCTAAGCTGAAGAAAAATTTATGAATGAATAAGTAATTATTAATAGAAAAGCTGAATTTTCAGCAACACTACTTCAGTTTTTAGTTCAGTTCAAGGCATATGATCATTCAGAAATCACTCAGATTGGTTGAAAATCCATTATTTAATTTGTATTATCAGTTAAATGCTTTTTGACAGCTAAAAAAAATTGTAAGACATTTTTTAGAAATGTTTGGACAATTAAAAGAACACTATTAATTTGAAAGATTTGTTACAGTGTAATTTTACAGTACTGTCATCCATCTCCTTACTGAGTACTGATTCTTGCTTGAATTACTTTACAGTCAAATCTGATCTATCTCAATACCTGCTTGCCAGAAAAAGTATCTACTGTATGCATTTAAAACAAAAAAAAAATAGTCCTACTGACCCCAAACCTTTAAACACTACACTCTCAGAATTAAAGATAGAAAAGTTGTCACTGGGTACCTAAAGAGACCACAGTGGTACTTCAAAGGTACATATTAGTACCCAAATACACCTTAAATGTACCAATATGAACCATTAAGGTACCAATATGGTCCATTGAGGTCCATATGGACCTTTTGAGAAGGTACTGCACCAGTGACAGCTCCTGTACCTCTATTTCTCAAAGTGTATATATAAATATTAGTATCACAATAAAATAATAAATGGTGATTTTAAGTTTAATAGTCTCAGCAAATCAGCGTCAGTCATGTTTTTGGGTCCACTTGAAACATTTCTGTTGTGTTCCGATGTTTTTGCAAAAGTTGTGAGAAAAGGCAGCAAGTTTTATTAATATGTTTGTGCTGTGTGAACATGCAGCGCGTTTTTTTTATGTGTATACTTTGTGATGTGTGCTGTCAAATGGATGAAGTACTTTTCTTAATTTCTTCACGTTTTTTGTGATTGCATGTGTTTTCTTAAATGGCAGCACATTAAACTCTCTCATTCATGCATAAAAATGCAAGTGCTAGAAATGCAATACAGCACTAATCAAAAGTTTTTGCAATTTACATTCCTAAAACCTGATAATTGCGTGGTCCAGTGCGAGTTCTGAGTACACACTTAAAATTACAGGTTGTATTAAAAAGGAAAGTGGTTCTTTACATTATTTAAATGTTCATATTAAACAAATTTTGTAGTTTTTTCATGGCGTTGCTGCAAAAACTCTTTTGGAACCCTTCCTGTGCATCAATGGAAGAACTATCAATGCAAAGTTATTTATATGATTAAAATTGCAATGTATAGTTATTTCACTACTTAGAAATCATCCAAAACTTGATTCCTTTCACAGCATGCCACGATTCTAAACTTCCCAAAAACTTTGTGCTCTTAAACTTTTGAACCCCCAAGTACCGATAACTAGGTTTCATGCACCCCAATTCTCCCATATTTTTTTTTTACTGTGAACACCGAATTAGACCACTGCATTTCCATTCGTAAACACTATTTCTAAAGGACATTAACCTTTATTCCTATTTACATGCAAGAAAAGAATAAAGAAACGGAGGGAAAAAAATGAGTTTCCAGTTCTAGTTAAGCTGTCAAAATATGTAGCGGCTAATCACTCCGAGGAAATGAAATGAAAAATAGACGACATTCTACTTTTCAAAGTTTGACAATCACAGAGAAGGGAAAGAGGGAGCGAGAGAGAGAGAAAAAAACTGTATGTCTGAACTTTTTTTTCTTCTCTTCCTCTCAGTTGACAGATGTCATTTAAAATAGCTGAAATACTTTTAATAGTTTAAGGGAGGGGGTGTTAGTGGGAGATAGAGGGAGGGAGAGAGAAAAAGAGAGAGAGAGAGAGAGAGAGAGAGAGAGAGAGAGAGAGAGAGAGAGAGAGAGAAAGAGGAGAGAACGGGGGTGGGAGTGCGTATGGGGAAAAGGGAGCCATCTCTGCCTAATGAGCCCCTCTGGATCAGCTGAGATGGAGGGGACGTATTGACATGCACCGCTTAAACTAATACACCTAGACCAGGGATGTGCCTGTGTGCCTGGAAGCACAAGGCAGCCGGGGATACTGACAGAGTAGCTCGCTCCCTCGTCTTCAAAGAGCTCAAGTGATTAGTATGTTATCATTACCATTCGAAACGTGATTTTCCTATTCCCTCTCGGCAAAGGTGACACGTCTCGGGGAGACGGCCAGCAGACTCGCGCGCCGGAAAGCCACTTCAAAGCTTTTTCTTGAATTTCTCTCCCTCGTTCGTTCTCACTCCCTCAGTACGGTCTCTTTTTGGGTGGGAGGGGGGATGTTGATGTCTATTGTGCGAGTGTGTGGGGTTTGCGGGGGAATAGAGGTGACACACGCTGAAGGTGGCCACGCAGGTGCAGTGACGACAACAGAGAGAAGATGGAAAACGGGAAAGAGTCGCCTATCAGAACGAATTATCGGGCTGCTGTGGAATTGTTTTCGTTAAACATCCGACGTGTTGATTCCAACGCATCCGAGAGGTGCAACAAAAACACGATAGACATAATATTTGTACATACACATATTGCATCTAAATATTTACAACTAAAAGTCCAAGGAAACAAACTATAAATAAAATGTGGGAACAACTAAAAAACAAACTTACACAAAAAGCTTATTTTTTGGGAAACTTACAATCCCGTTATTACACTGTAAAAAAATTCTGGGTTCCACAGAATTCCTTCATGTCGTCTCAACACAAATTTAATCCCTTATAAAAATGTAAGTGGATTGAACATAAAACAATTAAGTTGCCCTAAAAAAACCTTAATAATTGTGTTGTTTCAACTTATTTTAAATAGTTTGAACAAGCCATTTTTGAGTGCATCTTATATTATAATTTAATTTAATATTTTATAAACTTACATATCATTTAGATAAAATTTATACATTAGAGCAGGTGGGTTTATCCAAATTTTACCCAAATATGAGTTGTAACAAACCAGCATTGCAGTGAAATTTAGGGGGTTTAATATGGTTGGGTTTGTTGTTTTTGAACTGGTTTTGTGAATGGCACACATTCCATTGATCAAGAAAGCACTAGAGAAGGCATGTGTATTGCATAAAGCTTTTATATAGAGACTGTTTGGGCATTTTCTATCCAAATGACTAACCATGTGGTCACATGGCCACTAATTTAGATTATTTCAAATTCACTAAATTTACAATATGTTTACGTTTATACCAACAATCTGACAATTAAGACTGTTTAGAGAGCTTTTCCCGTGCATACAAATATAAAATAATCAACAATTATTATTGATTAGAATTATTAGCGCAAAAATGGCAAAAATGTGAAAGAATCGCCTACAAAAAACAAATCGCCTTGGTACCTCAGATTTGTTTTTCCATAAATTTATATCAGCTCTTAAGAGACCAAACTCAAGTTCTTGAATCATTTGTTATTAGAGTGTCATCAGAGTGTTATTAGTTATTAGAGTCTCTCTTTTTAGGTCATATGGAGACCAAAAATGGTAAATTCCTAAAGAAGTGAAAAAACTAAGTGATTTATTAATACAACTTGGTATGCTAGATTTTTTTCAATAAGTGTTTTCAATAATCGATCCATATATGTTTCTATTCCAATTTTATGAGATCAAACAAACCTGAATAAAAGAAGTACCTATTTGTTTTTTGATTAATTCCTAATTAGAGCAGCAGGACAGTCAAAATAACTTCATTTGATTATGTAGATCATAATGTACACAAAAAAAATAATAAAAAAATCACTGTTGCTTCTTGTTTAAACTAATTTAAAATGAGCTGAAACAACAATGTTTAAGGTTTTTTAGGAACAACTAAAAGTCTTTTATATTTAATCCACTTAAATATGTCAAAATTAGTTAACTTAATCCATTTATGTTGGAGTTAACATGAAGGAATTGTGTGAAACCCAGCATTTTTACAGTGTATGAACAAAAGCACTGGGATGGCTAGCACTTATCAAAACTAATATATTGCTACTCCAAATTTGTAAGCAAATGCATTATAAGCAGGATAAACTTGTATACAATTTTAGAAATTCAGAACAAAAATCCTTATAGATGTATTTCAACTAACAGACCAAAATGGCCTAAAACCCTCTTTTTTTTCAATTTATTCATTATCAGAGTCGCAAGTCTGTCAAATGTATTTCTTTTTTTTATCTTTCGAAGACTTCAAGTGTAGGTACAGTGATGGCAACAGCACAGAGAGGGTGACTTCCTGGAAACCTGAAAGAATGGTCTATCAAAACGAATTATCTTGCCACTGCGGATTTGTTTTATTACATGTCAAGCGTGCGCATCCGGACGGTGTAACAAAGCACATTTAGACAGAACATATCAGGCAAGATATTTAAAACAAAAAGCCCTAGATGCATATCACTCATCCTCACAGACCAAACTGACCTGAATAAAAGCAATATCTTCATTTCTTGATTTATTCACTATTAGAGCAGTAGGACTGTCAAAATTGTCTTTCTTTTTTCAGTTTTATAGAGTTCAACAGAAGCTTCTTTTAAAGAGGGCATGATAAATATTGGTGCGTCTGCAACCGCCTCTGCATGCGCCCCTTCTCATTTGTGCCAATGCATGTATGCCTTTTTATCTGACACCTACTTTCTCTACAAAGACGTTCTTAGATACTATAAACGAGAATTTCTTTTTTGCTTTTTTTATTCTTTCGTGAAGAACCGCACTTCAGTTGTAAGTTATTAACGTGGAACCCAGGAACAATGCGAATGCGACTCAAAAGAATTGTCTTCCCTTTCCCTCTCCTTTTTTCAATATCAAACACGAACGCTTACAATCGCAATTTTCAAAAGTTTTGATGATTCCTTATTATTTCGAATGGGGAGGGGATGGTGGTGGTATAGTCAAAGTGAATAATGATGACAGCTATGATTCAGACTGACTATGTGATCTTCTACCGTTTGTTTGGGACTTGTAAGAAAAGGAATTACAAGTGTCAAACAGCTGTGAATACGGGTGCTAAATATTTAAACATGTTTTCCAGCTGAGGAAAAGTACAGTTTTTAAAAAGCAGGCTAAGTGTGTATAAGCAGCGCTGACTTTGATTCACATTCAGTAAAATGGGAGAAGAAAAAAAAAATATATATATATATATATGATTTGAAAGCTACACATTCTGAGGTTGAAAAAAAGAGGGGGGTAGTTGAACTCATTGAAAATACCTTCTGACCCAAGGCTGAAAAAGGAAAAGATACATTCCCATTTTGTTTGGTCATGTGGGGAGGAAGAAAATACACAAGTCAAGGTAGGTTGGCGAGAACGGAGAACTGTAAGGGGCTGTAAATTATAAATATAGGACGGTGGTGTTGCTCGACAAATGGGATTATTCAGCAATAGGAAGTGAAGAAACCTAAACAATATACTGATACACTGAGACAAGTCTCTCCAAACCAGGAGCACTACTGAATTTCTTGTCTTATATGAGCTATAAGAATCTTCCAGCATGAGTTGTATTGTTTACTTCAACATTTCTGGTGTAGCTTTGAGATGGGGAAGAGGAAAGATTTTTAAAAGATCAGATTTAGGTCACTATACTTGAATTTACGCTGTTTATTTTGTGCAGTACATACCAGGATGACATATTTACATTAGTAATGAATTAATAAAATGACGCAAGTGTCATTTTATTTTCATGAGGTGACAGAAGGGAAGATAAGGTTTCTCATTTTCTCTCTATAAACACTTAATGCGCCTTTACATTTTCTTCGAGATGGAAAAGATCAGAAATTTGCATTGTAAATACGATTATCTTTAAAGATAAGCAATCACTTGCTAAACATCTTTACAAAGGCAGGCAGAAGCATGATGCGGTGCTATCCAGTCCTCCACTGAGAGGAGGCTTTCTTTATGAATGAAGATCTTCAGATATTGTAGTCTGTGTGTGTGCATGTGTCTATGAATAGGGGAATCCCAAGTCCAAACAACAAAACACACAGACACAGACACACACACACGCACTACAGCCTAGACAGAAGATGAAGATGCTGGCGGGTAAATGCACACACTAGCATACGTATATCTAGACGACGGACTGGCTTTTTGCTGTAATCCATGCATGTTCACCTTCCTAAATGCAAAAAAGACATTACAAATCGTCCGCTTATCTTGGATTAAAAGGCAGGCTATTGTGTTTTCATCCGCTGAATGGGGGAAAGTCTGTGGGCTTCTTGTACAAAGACATCTCGGGAGTTGGCTTTAAATCCACAATTGTGTCGTATTTAGAGCCATGTGTGCTAATAAAATACCAGCAAAAGCTGAACAAGCAATAAAAGGCTGAAACATGGTTTGTTTTAAATATTGTAATTGAAAATTTAGGAGTTTAATGAAAAATACATTGGTATATGATGTTATATCGTACTTGTAATATAGTAACAGTATAGTAATAACATATAATAACATATGTACCAGTTTGGGGTCTGTGTGGTTTGAGGCTATTGAAATAAGTTTCTTATGCTTAGCAAAACTGCATTTATTTAATTATAAATACAGCAAAATAAAAAAAAACAGCAATGTTGTGAAATAACATTACAATTTAAAGTGACCTTTTTTTCATTTAACAATATTTTAAAATGCAGTTTATTTCTGTGATGGCAAAGCTGCATTTTCACTCTGTTTTTTAGTTAAATAAAAAAATTGAATAAGATCATTCACGAGTGCAAGTAACGTTTCTTATAACAAATGTTGAAAACAGTACTTTTTTTTTGCGTGAATCTTAAAATATGTTGTAGCATTATAAATGTCTATAAAGACATTTAAAGTTTTTTGTCATTTTGACATTTAAAGTTTTTCAACTCATATAAAGTTGCTTTAGATAAAATAAAAAGCGAAAAATAAAATGACTATTGTTTGTTGTTGAAAATAGTCAAACAAACTATATATATATATATATTATAAGGTATATAATAATTAGGTATATAATAATAAGATATTTGCATATTATATCCTGCAGTGTGAATATTACAAATGATCACATTGCAATATCGATGCTAAAACGATGTATTGTGCAGCGCTAATATACATTTTATGTACAGCGTAACACTTTCTTCTACAAAAAAAGTGACAGTTTTTAGTCAGAAATTCACCAAGAAAACGTGAAACAGTAGCCTTTCAGTTATCGCAAACCTTTGAACAACTCTTATCTTACGCAGCTAAAAATAAATCTGTCATCATTACGCCATTATTATATATATACACACACACACA
>CAIGQZ010001474.1:2012405-2024860 GCA_903798205.1 Danio tinwini | reverse complement strand
TGAGTGTGTGTGTTGAGAAGATTGTGTGAGTTTATGTGTGTGCATGTGTATTAAGTAGTGTGTGTGGATATTTGTGTGTATGTATGTTAGCTGAGAAAAGTGTGTGTATGTTTGTGTGCATTTGTGTTGAGAACATTGTGCAAGTTTATGTGTGTATGTGTGTGTTAGGTAGGTTGTGTGAGTATTTGTGTGTAGTAAGTGTGTGTTGTTGAGAAGATTGTGAGTTTATGTGTGTATGTGTGTTAAGTAGTGTGTGTGGGTATTTGTGTGCTGAGGAAAGTGTGTACGTGTGTGTGTGTTGAGAAGATTGTGTGAGTTTATGTGTGTATGTGTGTTTTAAGTAGTGTGCTTGGGTATTTGTGTGTATGAGTGCTGAGGAAAGTGTGACTGTGTGTGTGTTGAGAAGATTGTGTGAGTTTGTGTGTGTATGTGTGTGTTAAGTAGTGTGTGTGGGTATTTGTGTGTGCTGAGGAAAGTGTGTGTGTTTGTGTGCATTTGTGTTGAGAACATTGTGCGAGTTTGTGTATATGTGTTTTGAGGAAAGTGTGAGCATGTGTGTTGAGGTAAGTGTCTGTCGAGGAAAGTGTGTGTGTGTGTGCACATCTATTTTTGTGTACGTGACAATGTGTGTTTGTGTGTGCGCTGAGAAAATTGTCTGAGTTTATGTTTGTGTATGTGTGTGTGTTAAGTAGTGTGTGTGGGTATTTGTGTGTACGTGTGTGCTGAGGAAAGTGTGAGTGTGTGTGTTGAGAAGATTGTGCAGGTTTATGTTGTATGTGTGTGTTAAGTAGTTTGTGTGAGTATTTGTGTGTATGTGTGTGCTGAGGAAAGTGTATGTGTGTTTTAAGAAGTGAGTTTATGTGTTGAGAAAAAAAGTGTGCATGTGTATATATGTGTGTGTCAAGAAAAACGTGTATATGTGTGTATATATGTGTTAAGTAAAGCGTCCATGTGTGCATTTGTCTGTGTGTGCATTTGTCGTTATGTGCGTATGCGTATTGAGGAAAGTGTGCATGTGTGTGTGTGTGTGTGTGTGTTGAAGAAAGTATGTGCATGTGTCTGTGTGAAGAGAGCGAACACATTGTGTATGTATTAAAGAGAGTGTGTTGCATGTGTGTACGTGTGTACGTGTGTACGTGTGTGTGTGTGTGTGTGTGTGTGTGTGTGTGTGTGTGTGTGTGTGTGTGTGTGTGTGTGTGCACAATCTAGTTCATGTAGTGGCTTGAGTGAACCGAAGCCCTCGGATACAATAGCAGAAGCCCCCCCTTTCACTTAAATAAATAAAAAGTGTAGAATGGCGGGCCGTAGTACAAGACAGAGGCAGGGAGCGTATTAGGAAAGTATCAGTTGTCAGAGGGAAATGTGTTCTGGGGGCTGTCACTGCTGTCAGTCCTGTTCTCTGGCAGACCCTGTGATAATACCGAGCCGGGGAGCTAGACAGAGAATAATTCATCACCCAGGTCGACGCGATTGGCGTGCCATCAGATTTCGGGCTCGTTCGCAGTTGGGGAAAAAGAATGGCGTGTCCAAAAAAGAAAACACACACACACACACACATATATATATATACCCACACTTCAGAGCGTGCCACCTCCGATTCAGCAGAGTATGGCATGTTTACAAACACACCCGACCTCTTCAAATACCCTCCAAACTAAACACACACACTGGCGGTGCGGAGGAAAAAGAGAAAGCGGTGAGATAGCGTTTACCGAGAGCCCTTTGCTTCCCTGCGTTGGCTCTTCCTGCGGGTTGGCACTCTTCAGGTGCAGGCGAACCACGGGGAAAGCAAACAGCCCAATAAACTGCTATCCAAGAATTGCATTTTGTGATGCAATGCTGTGTCACAATTTCTGGAAGAGGATGCGGTCAGATCTTGGAGGATGTGACATGGGAATAAATATATATATTATGAATAAAAAAAAAACGTGGAGTTTGTTTCGGGGAGTTTAACGGAGTCAAACATTTTAACTTTTGAAAACTGTGGGAGCAAGCAAAGTTTGGTTGAAATGAAAACAGCGCTTGTAATGTTTTGATTACAAATAGAAGTAGCGAGTATTAAAGTGTGAATGTAGGAGTTTTGAGTTGTAAAAAGGAGGAAAGCGGAGAGATTTCTGTTTTAATATTGGATTGTTTTGCTAGTTTTTTAACTAGAGACAGCCATTTCTTAATTCTGAAAATGTGTAGGAAAGTAAATGCTAATTTGCTTCAATTGAAAGCAGCATTTGTTACATTCCAATCACAACGAAACTAGATAAAACAAAGCAAAAATAGGAATTTATTGTACATTTCAAAGCAGTAAACAAGGTAAGGGACCTTTATAATTGTCACAACTCTTAATTTTAAAACTTTTTTTTTTCTAAAAATGTGTCATTACATTGCAAAATTAATGCAGCATTCAAAAGATTTGATCATAAGTCTACAAAAGCAGGTAATTTAACATGGAAAGGCAAGGTTTTAGATTTTCTAAATATTAAAATTTTCATGTTTATAAATTTAATAACTTAATTTAAATTTCTGTGTCTGATATTTAGTTTTACAAAAGAAATGCAGCATTTGTAATATAAAAAAATAAAATAAATAATCAACATTTTTATGAGTTTCGTTATCCAACAATGTTTACAACAAATTTGCACTATGATACTTTTTTTAAATAAATGCAGCATTTATGATATTTTGATAAAACAATAGCTTTTAGATTTTCTAAATATTTAACATTTTTTATATTTTAATGATTTAATGTATATTGCGGTGTCCAATATTTACTTTTTGAAAGGGAATTCAGCATTTATAATATGAAAACACCAAACGTTGTAGCAAAAAAGAACCAACATTTTTTGATGAGTATCATTAGTCAACAATTTCCAATCATTTTCATATTTTGAAATGCTTGTAACGATAAATGCAGCTGTTATAATATTTTGATAAAACCATAGCTTTTAGATTTTCTAAATATTTTCAGTTTTAAATGTTTAGTACTTTAATAATTTAATTTAAATTGCTGTGTCTAATGTTTGCTTTTCATGAATTTGAAACCAATAATATTAATATTTAATTAATATTAAATATTAAATATAAGTATTAAATATTTGTAATATTTTCATCACAAGTCTACAAAAGCAGGTATTCAAACATAGAAATGTTAGATTTTCTAAACATTTGAATTTAAATGTTTACTATTTTAATAACTGAATATTAATTTCTGCCTCTAATAATCACTTTTTGAAAGGGAATACAGCATTTATAATTAACACACCAAGGATTGTAGCAAAAAAACAACCTTTTTTAATGAGTATCATTAGTCAACAATTTCCAATCACTTTAAATTCTGTAAATATCTATAATGAATTTGTATCATGATACGTTAAAACTGAATGCATTATTATAATAATACGATCAATAACGATTATTTTCTAAGAGTGAAAAAAAAAGGCAAATCTCTCAGTATTAAAAACTGAGCATGTTTAGCAACTTTTATCACTCAAAAATGTCCAATCATTGTAACTTTTATCTAATAATAAATTTGCACTAGGGCTTCATGATATTGGAAAGCTCTGACATTGCGTTATTTTTTGTTTTGTCGCGATACATATTGCGATATGAATTTAATCTCAGCAGATGATATGTATAGCTCTATTTGGAAAGATTTGATTCATTTAGATCGACTGGGACGATCAAATCTTTTTCTATTACAAGCATAAATAAATAAATAAGCAGTTATTTATTGTTTGTTGTTTTACCTGGGGAATCTAATAGTATTCAAGTACAGAAATTGAACCATCAACATGGTCATTATTGTATAAATAATTTTAAGACATAATAATATGTTTATATTTTAATTTTATAAAAAAATCTAATCCTGCAATGTGACTGTTGCAGATACGCACATTGCGATATTGATGCTCAAACGATATATTGTTCAGTCCTAATTTGCACTATTCTACTTTTATTTTTTAATCAAATGCGCCTTTCATAACTTTGATTAGTCACAACAGATCACTAACAGCAGTTAACACGAAGCGAAAAGGTAAAATTAGGATGGAAAGGAAAGCTGACAGATCTTTTGGATTTTAAAATATACCGCAATGTGTCACATCTCATGTGTCATTTCTGATTGAACCGATCAGCTATCATTTGCACATTATTTCACAAACGAGCACCACAAAACAAAGCGCATCTTCTGATGAGGAGAAAAAAAACAAAAACAGCAACACCCACATGTTTCCATCTGAGTCGAGTTTCATCTTAAAGAACAGCAGAGGAACTTTGGGGAATGTCGGCATGTTCATAATTGAAAACGGAAGCCTTGGAGATGCCTTCATTTGAATGCACACACTATCGTCTTCAAACTCTACTTTTCTTTCATTCTTCGGCTTCTAAATAGCTGTTTGTTGTAGCTGAGAGCATCAACCACTTTCCGATGTAACCTTTGAGTGCTTCTCGCACAAAAAGAATGGCAAATGCAGCCTTAAGTCTTCGAAAGGGGAAAACTAGTCATAGAAACAAAGCGAGACGCTTCTCCCAGCCCGTTTACACCATTTTGCAACTCCCCCTGCAGTAAAACAAGCCTCACACTGATTATTCTCCCTTCATCTGCTGCTTTAGCACAGCAGCTGGGCAATATCGACTGCTTAACCCTAGGAAATACTTTGATTGGTTCTTTGCATTGGATCGGAGCCGAGTTATAGCTTATTAGAATTGTTTATTTTCTCCCCATTTACTCATCTACTATGTCACGCATTAATAAAACGAAGTGATTTGTTTAGATCATTGGGGCATTGCATATTTAATTGTGACCCGTGATGACCTAAAATGGATTGGAATGATATTAAAGTAGAAAAAAAAAAAACTTCTGGCTTTTTTTAAGAAATAAAAGAAAAAATAATCAATGGATTTTAAGTTTCTGCATTGTTCAGATGGAGCCCTCAAATATATAAAACCTGCACTGAAACATAAAAACGCAGCAAGAAGGCTTTGTAATCGCAAGAATGAAGATACCTTATTGCTACAGGAAGAAAAAAAAGAAGGCAAAATCTTTTTTAATCTGTTTGAAAGGTCTTTCTCTTGTCACTTGTTTTAATCTTGGGTGAGCATTTGCTTCTATTCCCGGAAGCATTGGGAAAAAAGTACAAAGATTCGTCTTAACTTTATGCAAAGTGGCCTGACTGCCTTTTAAAACAGACATGTCTCATCAAACCAGAGACAAGGGGTTTTGTGTCCTGTCAAAAATGCGTGTTATAAGTCTGTTGACATGATGCAGAATGCGAAAAAAAGACATTCAGCCAAATCATAATTGCATATGCATCATGCATGCTAAATATTTATATCTGCTACGCAAGTTATCATAAACTATATGTGAAATGAAGACCATTTGAAGAGAAACGCAGCAGATAAGAGCCAATTAAATGTGTTATTATATAAATTATTTAATAAATAGGTAAAAAATATAATAAGTGTCAGCAAAATACAATAATAATTAAGCAATTTAATTATTTGCACATTCTTCATTTTTTGCAAGTGCTTTGTTTATTTTTACTGTTTTTCTGAAGAAATAATAATAATTCTGATACATTTTGAACAAATTAGACAGCAGTTTAAATACCAAACTATATTTTTAGGTGCATTTATAGCAATCTCCTGCATTTAGATCACTTTTGCACATTTTATTTGATGGGAACACCAAAATGGGACATCTGACACAAATATATTATTTACACTACTTAAAAAAAACACACTTTCTGTTTTAACATTATGATTAATTAAATCCACATGAGAGTGAAAATCCTTACATTTAGTTCTAAAGGCAGGAAAACATCCTTCAAACTGTTAGAAATAATTACCCCCAAAACATCTTATTATAATTCGACTGCTATATCTCTTATTGTTCATCATTATTATTGCATTCTCTTTATTATTATTATTTCCCCCCACACTGAACGCTGACAGCAAACGGCAACACAAGGACGCAAATAATAATGGAACCTGAACTGCGGCAAAAGTAAACAGTTCATTAGATAGGCATTAAAAGGCATAAAAATACCCAGGGGCAGAGTTTAATGAGAGGCCCTGAAGTGACACTGCCAAAGCTTTTTCTTCCACTTTTTCCCCACTCGGAAACCACACGGCTGGTGGCAAACCGTGAAGAGTAATTAATGATATTTAATTTATAAAGTGTGTTTCATTAAGTATTTCGCACCAGTGGGGAAAATGTCTGGCCAGTTCTGATTTGGGAGTTAATGGGACTTTAGTCCGACACAATGTGGCTGCCTCAAATTGCCATTTAACCTTTTCTTTTCGCAGCTTAATAATCTGCTGGAAATGTTTAAGGGGAAATGAAGAAAAAAAAGAAAGAAAGAGAAAGAGTAAGAAAGAAGAAAAATATTCACCTCATAGTGCTGACTGGGCCATGAAATAAAACAAATTCAGTAAGCAAATAAGAAAAGAAAGTGCCACTAACAATGAATGGCATTAAATATAATGAAGGCATGCATCTCGTGTTTTGTGATGTTAAGCTGTTTTCTGCGACGCCGGTCAAAGCGGCATGTGTTTTTATGAGTGCATCTGGTCTAGAGTAAAGTGCTGTAGTGGCTGAAGAAAGCAAAGACCTTTTCAAGCAGGCTCTAGTATCACAACAGTGTTAAATAATGCATCTCATCCTAGCAGGGGTCTAACACCATCCGCAAGCTGAAAGAATACTATTCACACACATATTGTATGCAGAGGAAGCTGCACATCTACACACACACACACACACACACACACACACACACACACACACACACACATATATATATGATGCTTTTCATTTTTCAACATCTAGAAAATAAATTGTAGGAGGTTGTGCAATTAAGCTGGTGTTTTTTAGTGGTTTTTTTTGGCTTTGTATGGTGTTAGATAAATGTATGAAGAAATAAGGCTCGCAGGAGGGTCTTCGTGGCTCTGTGATTTGTTTTTAACATCAAATCTGTCGTATGGGCGAGAGACGGACAAATGCGTTTGGTTTTGTGCGCGTCGGTGTGACATTTACGTTAGTCACTTGTGGTAAAAATTGCAGGCGCTGTGCACGACACATGGACTGATATCAGCATGGTGTCTCTCATTAGCACACAGGTTACTGGTGTGTGCCTTTAATTCGCTGAGCACTGTGTGGGGATAAAAAAAAAGCAAAACAAAGCATGAAGACAAATTCTGAAAATAATGGAGGCCATGGAGATTACAGTCACAGGAGTGTGCTATTGTGGTACACTAACACCACAAGAGAGTAAAATATATTGAAATAAAAGAAAGTTTTTAATATATAGTTAGAATTAAATAATATTACATTTATATTTTTCAAATGTAATGTTTAAAATCATATTTTGAAATATATTTATTCTTAAAATAAATATAATAAATTAGAAAAAATAATAATAACAAAATGAATTTAATTGCATTGGATTTTTAAAAAATAATGAGGATTATTAATGTATTTTTTTAACTAGATGCAAATTATTTCTTTTATATTATACAGTATATAATACACAGTAATATATAATTATATTGTTTATACTGCTGTTTCAGTACTGATTATTGCATTTTTATTTATTTTTTTGGTTTTAAACAACACCTATAATATAAAATACAATATTAAAATTATATAAAATAAAAAATGTAAAAACTACAATGTTTAATAATACTGACAACAATATAACAATATAATTACAATATTATTAGTTATGATTTATTGTTATAATAAATTAATTCTCTGTATAGTTTAACCAGTTTTTTAAACTGTGAAATAGTGGTCTTAAAAATGACAAAATAATTTTAAAACACTATAAGCATAAGATTAAAACAAAAGAATCCAAATAATGGTCAAGAAAAGCCTTTTTAAATAATACAATAACCCAGTTCAACACAGCCATGGATATTTCTGTCAATGTCATGCTGGAAAAACACCGAGCGCAGTCAATAAACCTAACGACTCTGCCCACATACGGAGAACCAGGGAGAGAGGAGAAAAAAAATATAACGATTGCAAGTGAACTACCAACAAAAGAGCAAATTCAAGCAGCTTTGATTGAAGAAACGGCATATACTTCTTGAAGGCCGGGGAGTCGCTGCGAATGGTTATTTCTTTAAGGCATAAGCGCCGATTAAACCCAATATTAAAATATGGAAGCAGTTGTAATGAAAAATCAAAGGCCGTTTCTCTGGCTGCTGAGCACTTTTCTCACATTAATGCTGGGTTGGGAGCGGGGCCGATGCAGGCGAATGTAGAGCAGACCCCGGCTAGGCAAGAGTGGAGAAATCAATAGAGAAGAGCCGGTGGGGAGCGAGACTGCCAAAGCTGGCAGCGGCGGGACGGTTCCCATCACAGCGCTCTCCTCTGGCGTGCAGTGGGGAATGAAACGGGCCTCGCTGGGTCAGCACCAGAGAAAAGGTGAGATTAGACCAAATGGAGGAGGGATTTCCAAGGCACAAGATACCTGGCGAGCCAGGGACCAATCGCCCATTAGCCTGTGGCTACCTACATATGGTTCAGTGAACCCTGCTCAGAAAATAACTTGGGTTTTTTCTTGTCTTTCTTCACCTCCCCCGATTTGTCTTTCTCACTCCTTCCAGAGACCAAAAAAAAGATGCACACTTTTTTTTCTTCTGACCTAAGATCATGCCATATTTAGTATCTAGTGTTTCATGTAAGAACACTCAGATTCAACCGGTTATAAAGAAAGTTGAGTTTATATACTATAATCTAATATGCTGAAAAATACTGGATACTGTTTTTGACCATATTAGAACAATATTGTATGGTGAAATATTTATATCACAAAAAAAAAAATAATTAACTCACTTAAAATAGACAATGTACCATCAAAAAAGCAAAATTATGGACACATTATATAACTGATATATATCTGTTTTCCTACTCCCAAGTTCGTGTTTGCTTCATGTAAGAAGACTTTGATGCAAATGGTTTTGAAGAAAGCTGAGTTTATATGCTATTATCTAATATGTAAAAAAAACTGCTTGTATTTTGATCATATTAGAACACTATTTTACGGTCAAATATTTATAACTATTGTGAAAAAGAGACATTATTTATTAACTAACTTAAAACAGGCAAAAAAATCTAAAAAGCTAAATGAATCAACACATTGTATAATTAAATATTCATAGATTTATGTCTGTAGCTGAATTGTAAACATAAATGTTGCAGATTATCATCAAATATCTGTTTTCATACTCCTGAAGACATAAAATCAAAAAAAGCCCTTAGTTCATGAGTGTTTCATGTTAGAACACTCCAAATATTATTAGATATATTAAATATTATTAGAATAATATTGTATGGTTAAATATCTAAAACTATGGAGAAAAAATGAGATCATTCATGGACTTAAAGTAGGCAATATGCCATCAAAAATACACATTATAAATGAAATATTCATAATTTAGGATTGTAGCTGAATTCTACAGATAAGTGCAGCAGATTATCATCAAATATCTGTTTTTTCACTCCTCCTAAAAACAAAACAACAACAAAAAAACCCAAGTTCAGGACTATTTCAAGTAACAATGATTTTAAAGAAAGCTGAGTTTTTAAGATATTATCTAATATGCTGAAAAAACACCAATTATTTACTTATTATATTGGAACAATATACTATAGTCAAATATGTATAACTATTTAGAAAAATAAATCGATTGCATATCCAGAATGTAATCATGGAGCTAAAATAGTATCTTTTATAGTAGTTATTAAAATAATTTGAACTTAAAAATCATTGATTGTTTTTTTTTTTTTTAAACTGGTAATATTTGATAATTTAGGAAGAATGTATTATTAATTAACTCAGTTCTAAATCATGCCAACAAAAAAGCTAAACCCCAACCCATTACAAAATTAAAAGTATTAATACACTTAATATTTTTAGCTGAATTCTACGCACAAATGATTACTATTTTAATGATTAATGCCCTCACTCCTTCTTGAGACAAAAAAAAGATGCACACTTTTTTTTCTGACCCAAGTTCATGCCATATTTAGTAACTGAGTGTTTCATGTAAGAACCCTCCGATGCAACCGGTCGTAAAGAAAGCTGAGTTTATATGCTATTATTGTGAGCGAATGAATGGCGACCCATTGGATAATGCCTCGCACCGCGACTATTGTTTGGGATGAATGCTGGTTCCATTTGCATGAAAATAGGCAAACACACACAGCAGCTTAAGCGCATCATTAATTCTATACATGTATGTATATTTGACGATGCTCTTGTGTGCTCACCAAATTCAAATGGAGATTTAAACAAAGGCCTCATCCACAGTCGTAATGAAGTGCGCTCCTGTGAAATCAACTGCAACTATTCATTACAATGGAGCTCAAGGCGGAAGTTCAAGACAAGATATTTATCCCGTGGCCTCTGCTAATCCTTTCTGGACATATCTGTGTCAGAAAGGAGACAATCTCTAAACTCATTTGCACATTTATTTTTTTATTGTGTGTGTGGTGATTGGTAAACGCATTTAAAATGAATTATTCAATTGGTTAATTTGACAATGTAATTTTTTTTACATAATAGATAAATCTAATTCATCAAGAAAAAAAACTTTATTTTTTTCTGATATAATAAATTGCTTGATGCCACACAGTGGAAATTGTGCAATTCAAAAATACAAATATTTAATATTGAAAAAATGTATAATGAAATGTAATAATTTTTTTATGTTTATTATTCGAGTCATAGAGCTGAAGTAGATTTATTTTTATGTTGAAAATGAAAGTATAAGATCTTATAAATTAAACATATAACAAATTAGATATATACAATTAGGCACAGGCATACGTTTCTGACGGTACATTCTCAGAAATAAAGGTACGCAAGCTGCCACTGGGGTGGTACCTTTTCAATAGGTACAAATGTGTACCTTAACGGTCCATATTAATACCTCAAGGGTACATATTAGTAATTAAAAAGTACAAAAGTGTTCCTCTTAAAATTTTTAGATACTAATATATACTTTTGAGGTACCAATATGGACCCTTTAAGTACAAATGTGTACCTTTTATAAAAGGTACCACCCCAGTGACAGCTTGTGTACCTTTACTTCTGAGAGTGTATGATAATCTTGGACAAAAATATCATGGTATTGTGATTACTGCTCTAACATAAGCTCTTTTAAATTTCTGGGTAAAAAAATGAATTAATAAATAAATAAATGTCCCACATTGAACAAAATACATTTTGTTTTGGGAAACATTTATAATATTTTGGAACAGTAAACATGCCAGGCTAAATAATAAAAATATATCATTGACTTCTGCTCTCAAAGACAGATTTCTTTACAACATATTTTAAGAAAACACAATAAAAACATTACATATAACTAAGGAACGGTATAATAGAAACTATTTGTGGTTTTAAAACCTTGATTTTTTTCAAACCGCGGTAAACTTTGAAACCGTTCAAATATTTATGACAATGGGAGACAAATAAAAAGATCCATTACTTCAATACACCAACACACAGTAATAAAGTGTCATTCAAATAAATATATTTAAAAATGTAAATGTAAAATTCTAGATATTTTATTTTTAAACCAGTATTATAAAATAATAAATTAAACAAAACACTATAATTACATAACACCATAATGGTAATAATATACTACAATTATTTCAAATAAAAAAAAAAATTCATTAAATAAGAAAATGTCCTTTTAAAAACACCCTGCATTGTAGAAATGTTTTTTTAAAATGTGTACATCATATTATTTGATTTATTGCTTTATTTATCAATTAATTAAGCACTAAAATTCAAGGAAAAAAAGATCAAACTAAAAATGTACTTGTTTCTTACACAAAGTCTGTTTTTAAGTGCTGAACATTTACAAAAATGACCAATTTACTCAACGACAAAAACAACGTTTTTTTCACCCCCATTTCCAACCACCATAAATCCAGCCAAAATGCTCCCTGAAAAACCACAAGGTCTCCCATCCTCGTTATGGAGAAAAAAAAGTAGCAATAATTTACAGATTTGATATGCCCTGTAAATATATGGCTCCATTAAGGGGGAGGACCAGTTGATGTCTATGGAGTGTGAGACGTCAAAGTTTCTCTCTCTATCTCTCCCTCTTTGGGGCGTGCATTTTAAAAGAGAAGGGAAAAAAAACAAGCCAATGATTCATAATACATTTCATAAATACTTCATGATTTTTCATACTTAAGCTGGTCTGGCAAATCAAAAATTTTTTGTCACCCTTTTTCGTCCCTCATGTCAGTTCATCATTTTCCGGGGGTGTCACATGTCACTTTCACTTTACAGGAGCGATAGGAACAAGCCGAGAGAGGAGACAGATCCGCTGTGTCTGATTATCCAGACACTCTCAAACACACACACAGACAGAGAGAAAGAGAGAGCGACACACACACACACACACACACACACACACACACACACACACACACA
>CAIGQZ010001474.1:1986194-2002327 GCA_903798205.1 Danio tinwini | reverse complement strand
TATTGTTTTTAACAGAAGAAAGAAATTCAAACCAGTCTGAAACAAGTAAAGGGTGAGTTAATGATGCCAAAACTATCATTTCTGAGTGAACTATCTGTTTATGGCAGTGGTACTCAAGTTCAGAGGCCGAGGGCCAATGTGGCCCCAAATTTAAACCATAAAAAATGTGAAGAGCCACAAATGACAAGTTGTATCAGAAGATTTTAAGATAATTTCAGCAGTAAACTGACTTTAAAAGGCTCTTTATTACTAGATGGCATGCCCTTATAATTAAAAAACAACACTGAACATGATAATAATAAAGAAAATGTGGAATAATACCTTAAAAAATGCATTTGTAGTATTAAGGCATTGAATATTAAATTCTGAGCAGATATGCCAAGTTAAATAAACCATTAATTACAGGACAATATTTTATTTTAATATTTAATAACATGTTACATAAATTATTAAATTATGTTTTTATATATCACATCTCCACAGAGTTTTAAATACGATAGATAAATAGCACTAAAGGCACAATATATAATAATAAAAAAAAAAGAATCTTAACTTTGATGCAAGCTACATAATTAATCCAGAAGGGCTACTGTATATGCAGCTCACGGGTCATCTGTTGAGTACAATTGCTTTAAGAAATTTTATTCCTTTTATATATGATGTATAAACAAATATACTTTATTAGTCATTTATAAGCATGCATGTATATTGTGTTTTTGAATATATTTTTTAATTGTAAAGTGCATTCTATATAATTATACAACAGGGCTGTTAAATGATTGATTCTAATTGGCTAATGAACATTCCAAGGTGTACAATTACTTTCAGGGAACCGCACAGCTAAAGTAGTTCCATGCAGGTTCTAACTGCATTAAAGTTCCATATCACTACGCCAAATGATTTCAGTTAATTCATAGCCTACAATGGTTACAAATAAAATCAAAACAAAAGCATCTAGATAAGTGGATCCAAAATGACACATTATAAACTTATACAATTAACATAAGTGTCGTCCCAAATGGACGCTAACTTTTTTTTTACTGAATGAAAATTCTAATATTTAACGGTTAAAAATTTGTAAAATATATGACCAAATAGTACCTATCATGAGTAAAACCGCATTTACCATCAGAAGGCTGCTTAATCACTTAGGTAGGAGAATTTTGCTGTAACAATCCAAAATAAATAATCTAACTTTAGCGACCGATAGCTCCTAAAGCTGCGAAATGTTTAGCATTCTACACTTCTTTTTATTGTCTAAATAAGGGCATTATCATTAAAGAGCTCTTTTCCTTTTTATAATTTTCTTTAGAATGCACTATTTATACTACAAAATGGCAAAGCATAGTGCATAAGTACGCAATTTGAGGTAATGTGAATTATTTTCTAATAATTCAAATGACCCATTGTCAAATACTCCTTATATACTTTACATTTTAATAAAATAACTAAATACACAAATATGCATGTGTATTTGTTTGCATGTATATAATATTTACATAAAATAACAAATTAAAATGCATACACTTATATGTGTACATGTCTTTGTGAGTTTGTGTGTAAAATATGAGACATGTCAATAAAAATATATGTTTAAAGTGTATACAAATATTTTGGTATTTGTCCAGCCACACAAGATGGAAAGAGGTGATGCAGAATATTAACCTTGTCTCCAACTCTTGCTAGACACAAAGGCAAGGCCAGCGCCTCATATTCCAAACATTAAAGGAATCAAAGTTTGTTTAGTGTGTCCAGTTTATCCTCTCGTAACCGTATCACAAAAATGTGACCACCTCAGAGAAAGCCAACAGACATGCATTTCAATAGGACTACATTAGTGAAGGAGTAAGAAAGACAAACATGCTGATGTAAAACAAGCAAAGGAAAATTTTGGCTTCAGAGGCAAAGCGTCTCATTAAGGTTTGATGTGTGTGGGGTGGATTTTTCATGGGCAGGTAGAGTTATGAATAACTAAACAAGGACATCTGGAGAAAAAAAAACACGCCTGCTCTCCTTGGCCCAAGTGGTAGTTGCAGAAAAAAAAAACACTCAGAATTAACCACAGTGGATATATCAATGACCTTCGGTGGTTTTAAAGTTGAAAAACTAAGCTTCACAGCACGTGTTTGTTTGTTTGTGTGTGCACATAAAGAAGTCAAAGTATTCACGCAAAGTGCGCAGTGTTTTGTTGCGTCTAAGGACGTTTTTAACACTCACAAAATCTTTCTCAAGTTTTTCCATCTCCTGCTTGTAGCTCTTTAGACGGCTGTTGTACATGGCTCGGCTCTGAATAGGGATCTCTCGAACCTCCAGGTCCATCTGCTCCATCTAGACACAGCAATTATATTCAGTGTAAACAAACTAGTCGACAATTAAAACGTCTAGCTAGTTTACTGTCAAGCAGAAGCAGAGGCATTGATTCAGGCAGCCGGTAAATCAAGTCAAGTTAGGATGTGGCGCTTCATTAAAACCTCTGGCGCAGTTGAGCTCTGACAACTGCGACATGTGTCCGTGTCACATGTGAGCAAACCGGCGTGCACAAAAGGGCCCCGCTGATTTACACTGTCCAATCAACATGACATGATGGGACAATTTACATGCGACACACATCCTTCCTTTCGGCACCTGCCACGGTGCCTTCCCCCAATAATGGCGTGAAATGTGTCGCGCGGTGTCACTTAAAAGCGCATTATGTGGATGTGATCACACCGTTAGCACCGAGCAGCCTTCAGCCAGATGAAGAGTGTCTCATGTCACCGGCGACATTGCAGGTGTTGTTTATGCAGGGAGGATTTTTTTTTTTCCAAATTCATTATTTAGAAAACGAGTGAGTGGAAATTACTGATCAAAGACGTACCAACTCTCTGACTTCTTCAAGCTGTTTGTCGACATTTAGAACCAGCTGTGTCTTCTCCTCTGAAAGAGAAAAAGAGGAAAACATATTGATCAGTGGATGGAGGAGCTGTGCTTCATGACAACAGCCCGACTCCCCCGCAACAACAAGGGAGCAAATAAAAACAAGGCTGCATTTGAAGATATATTTACACATTCTCCACGCACAAAGATCCATATTTGATGTGTCTTATTTTTCCACGTGTAAACGCCTTTGTTAGTTGGTGAAGGAGCGCAGAGACGCCTCTTGGCAACTCAAAAGACGAGAGAGATGTCAGCTCCGCCAAAACTCTGCCGTTCTGCCACCCACTCACAATCACTACAATAAGGTTGTGTTGATTTTTAGCCACTGGTATGAGTTTGGTCAAAGGGTGAAGGATGACAGAGTCTACATTACCACACTTATGTTCAATTGGAAGTAAAATACATAGTATCCATGTCTCCAAGCAAGTAAAACAAACCTACTGTAGGAAATACTGTAAAAGGAGTTGTGGAATTGTTAGGAACACAAAGATTATGAATGATAAAATATTGTATTCAATAACTGTATTAACTGTACTAATAAATAGTATAACATTCAGCATTAAGAAATTTTAATATTTTAAAATAGAAAGGTTTGGGTCATTGCAAATAATATTTCATATAAATAATTAAACAATAAATAACAAAAATAATAATTAAAAACAAAAATTTAGTTTAATAATAGTTTAAAAAAATAAAAATAAACACCAAAAAAAAAATTTATATTCCAAAAAATGTCTAAAGAATGCAATTAAATTTGTACTTACTCATTTCACTTCACTGCACTAATTCATCTGGAATTGTACAAATCCACTGCACATTTACATTTGTAATTATGTTCATATCTATTTTACATACTTCTGATTATTAATAGCAACCTGTACATATATTCATCTATTGTAAATCTCTGTTCATAAATAATACAACCTGTATATAATGTAGGGTTGCACGATTTATCAGTAGCACCGTGATACTATGGCTCTAAAATACTGGTGGTGCCACTGTAGTTTGTAAACAGTAGTATCGTCATTACATTTGTGCCAGAAAATAATCAACCGATCACTTTATTTTACTTTTATTTTAACTGTCTACATGCGGGTCATAGTTTGCTGCTGTCATGACAGATCATATGGCGTGATCAATGATTTATTAATTTATTTTATTATTATTATTGCAATAACAACAAAAGAGTCACAGTATATACAAAACTGAGAAAGTCTGTACAAATAATACGTTTTTAATAATAAGTCAATTCTGAATTTATTTCAAGTTTTATGACATAAAATATAGTATTTCTGACAATTTGCTTAATTTTGTAGATTTGAGTTAATGAATTAATACAGTATCGCGATACTACTTAGTATCATGATACTTCAGCTATTATAGTGTCATGACCTGAACAACCCTAATATAAATGTTCAAAGTACATCCATCTGTAAATATTACCCATAGTTTTTCTATAATTGCATTTTATAACTTATACCTATATCCTGCATTTGCTGCTATTGCACTCCTGGTTAGACCTAAACTGAATTTCGTTGCCTTGTACTTGTACATGTGTGATGACAATAAAGTTCAATCTAATCTAATCTAATTCAACTGATAAAAATTGACATTTATATTTATAATCTAACAAAATATCTAACATTATAATAAATCAAAGAATCCTAAACCCAAAAAATGCATTAAGCAGCCTAACATTGATAATGCTACGAACATTTCTTGAATAAGGAAAAAAAAGAATAAAGACTAAAGTAAAATGTATTGCCATCAATGAAAACAAATAAAATACATAAAAATGTAAAATCGTATTAATGACCATAAATGAAGCAACTGTGAGACATTTAAATAAAACAATGATATATTCCAAATCCCAAGCAAAAACAAATATGGTGCACGATATTGAAAAAATCTGACATTCCGATATTTTGTTTTTCTGAGATAAATAATGCAATATATAAACAATTTGACCAGATGACTTAATCTGCTTTTTAGAAATAATTTATTCATTTACATCGATTGACTGATTCTAGGGAAGGGAATCGTTCATAAAAATGTCAAAAATCAACTAATTACAACCAAAAATAACAGTAAAATGTTTCATGGTTTTTGCAGGAAACAAATAGTATTAAGGTGCAGAATTTGAATAATCAAATGTAAAATAACACTGAAAAAGTAAAAATAATTAAAAATGATTCTTTATTTAAGTTACAAATAGTAAAATGTTTTGTGCCTGAACACTTTAAACGCTGTCAGGCTTTAAAAACACGTGGAAATAAAAAACTCATTCCATTTTGCTTAAACTCTGCATTACTACACAATTCTCATGTGTCCTAAACGGTTTCTTCTGGTTAACTATAATCATATTCATAATTGAACACTGCAGATCCTGTGATGTAAATATTTCAGATGCGCACATTCGATGCAATTTTTTTTTTTAAAAAATCGATATATTTTGCAGCCCTAATTAAAAGACAATAAAATTTAAAGATTGTTTTATTACATCTAATACATTCATAATTGACATGCATCTGCAAGTAGAAATACCTTTTTAATTTAACATTCAAAACACCAAAGTATTTTTAGTCCATCTTAAAACCAGTCTCGACCGGTTAGCATAAAAGAACCAGAACTATCCATTTACAATCCGAATTTTGCAATGATAGAAGCGAACCATAAATAAATAACCTTGTGAAAACAACATCACTACATCTCCTGATCAAACAAGACCACTGAAGCACATCAAACCATGTCAAGCGTTTGCACTAATCATGAAGAAAAAACATCAAGCCATATCAAACCGGGAAGCTGTCAATAAGGCTGGAAAACTAAAGTGAACTTCTGTTTTGCCCTTTGGCTTTCCAATGTCTTTTGGTGGTCATCAATCCATTTTTAAAATCTGTGTGCAACCTCACAGCCCACACACTGTAAACAGCCAGGGGCGATTCTCTACAAGGTGAGCAAACACTGGGGCCTGCATTCACCCCTGGCATAGGGCAGCTTGAAATATACATCTCACTATTGCAGGTGCTTGGGCCAGAACCACAAGGTCAGCTGCTCTTTGGGCAAAAGCGTTGCACTGAGAAAAAAGTTCGACTTGTGGACACATCTTTGCATCTCTGCTCAATTTTTCATTGTGTGTGATTGACAGCTCATTCTCTTTGTGCAAATCTACCTTAAAAAGTGCATTTATGTTTAATGGAGTGAGGCCTTGCATTATTTTCAAATTTTCAAGTTTTGCACTGTTCCAACAACAAAACATCTTGGAGGTTCTCAAGTGAATGAATGCGGTTGGCATGAACGGAAAAAAATAAATAAATAAATAAAAATCACCAAGGGCATTACATCTGTCCATTGGTCTTTATCTATGTTTCTACACATGTGACACTGTACAATGCCAACGCGTTAACCGAACAACAGACTAAGCCTCTTTGTTGACACCATTGTTGGTCACAAACAAATCTGCGTACCTAGGAAAGAGAAAAATCGCCTTTTTTAGGGGTATAATTGAGATTTGAATGCAACAGACGAAGGGTAAGGAAAGGCCTGGCCATCATTAATGAGCACGCTTTGCTTACAGCTTTGTTCATATTGGGTGGATTTATTTAAATATATTTAAATGGCATTTGTGGGTTGGACTGATGACACGTTGTTTGTTTCTGCCAAGCTCTGAAGAAGCAATTTAAGCTTCGACAATTCACTGCATTCTCATTCTTTTCAATGCGCTTAAATCATGCAACGAAAAGCCAATCGCGTTTCGTAACTGTTTGACAGCGCTTACCGTACTGAGCACATGCTGCTGTGTGATTGTGAATAAGTGATTAATCCTTCTCACCTTTTGTTAACGTACAATGGAAGCACAGAGCGGTTGCATCAGGTTATTATTATAAAACCAGAGCTCTGAGGTTTATTACTGACTGAAAGCAATCATTTATATTATTAAAAGTCAGCCAACTGCATTAAAGTTGCCTTTTAGTTTCAAAGCAGCAGAGTCAGAAGAAGATCTTGAATTAATTGTATTTATGTTTTGAATTTTGAACTGAAACTAAACTGTGTTCTTAAGAGTTTACAACATGAGCAAAACAAAAAGTTCAATATCAAAAGCATCCTGAGGAGTATTTCCAGAGGATAGTAGATATCACACTCTTGCTTCCCTGAACAGCTCAAAGAAATAATAAAAAAGGTCAAAGAGGCAAACAATTACACAGAAGTACTGTAGACAATAAACTTAAGCAAACACTGACATTTCTCTTGCCCATAAGGTTTGTCTCGGAGGGTTTCAAAATAAGTTGTTGTTCTCTCTTTTGATCTGTTATGCAAAATAAATGAATTAATGAACAAAATTAACAATTAACAAAATGCTAACAAAAGTCACCTTTTCAGTTTTTTATGGTTAAAACAGGTTGGAAGAAAGATCAAGTCAAATTCAAAAGCATAAACAAATGAGGAAAAATAAAAGTAAATACAAACATGAATCACAAAATACAGAAAACTGCTAATTTAATTTATAAAAATCTTCAAACTTCTTAATATTCTAAACATATTGATATACTGTGCAATAATATAAAAGCTTAATTTTTGTGTTTTATTTAGATTTATCATAATTTATTTAATTAAATTAATTGTATTTATTTAACAATTTCACAATTTAAGTAATTTTAATTTATTTTTTATTTTGCATGTTTAAGTTTTAGTTAAGTAATTTTTTATTTTTTTTATTACATAGGATTTTATGATTTAATATTATTTAGTATTTGTTTATTGTTGTTAATTTTAAATGATTGATATTAAACTTACATTTTTAAGATTTTTTCTCGAATGATCAGAAATTATCTTTCTTCTTTTATATATATACAAACAAACCTCAGTCTGCTAGGATTGTTAGTGATTCTACTATTTAGTCTAATGATATCAGACCAATGCAAAAATGACAAAAAAGGCACAAAAAACTGTTAGCACTGGTTCTGTTATTTTTCAGACTAGCCTTGGGAAAATAAAGGGTTGTGTTTTAATAAAACTTAAATAAAAACAAAAAAATAATAATTCAGTAGATCATATAGTAAACGTACTCAGGAAAATATTTAGGTTATAACAGGTGACATGGTGTATTGGCAGTACCAAACTGGGTTTAGACTAGACAAAATAGAAAAAACTAAACCAAAATATGAATAAAACCATACTGTAATATTTATTAAAGTTTTAAATAAATTTATTATACTTTATCTATTTGAAATTTTGAGTTTTTGAAAGTCTCTCCAAGGCTGCATTTATTTGATTTAAAAATTACAGTAAATTCACTAATATTGAAAAGCAGTATTATATGTCAAAATAACGGTGTTCTAAGCTAATATATTTTTGAATGTAACCTATTTATGTGCAGGCCAAAGTGAATATCAGCATCGTTACTCCAGTCTTTAGAGTCTCAAGATATTTCAGAAGTCATTCTAGCATGCTGATTTAGAGCTCAAACATTTATTCACAAATGAGGCCTTAAAATAAACAAAAGCAACCGTAAACTTAAGATTTACATTGTACTTAAAATATATATTTTAATAAATGCTGTTCACTGAACTTTTTTCAAACAAAAATGCTAAGATAAAATAATAATTTTAAATAATAATAATAATAAAATAATTTACCCCAATTTTTTTATAAAAATTGTAAATACCAAAAACTGTTGATGACAATAAATAATGTTTTTAATAAAATATTATTTTAAATATTAAAAAATATTACTTATTAATTCATTCATTCTCTTTCGGTTTAGTCTCCATTTCAGAGGTTGCCACAGCAGAATGAACCGCCAACTATTCCAGTTTATGTTTTACACAGCGGATGCCCTTCCAGCCGCAACCCAGTACTGGGAAACACCTGTACACTCTTACACACACACACACACACACACACACATGCAGGCACGCACGCACGCACGCACACACACACGCACGCACACGCCAACACTTCAGTCAATTTAGTTTATTCATCTGTAGCACAGTCTTTGGACTGTGGGGGAAACTGGAGCACACAGAGGAAACCCACGCAAACATGGGGAGAACATACAAACTCCAAAAAGTAATGCCAACTTGCCCAGCCGGGACTCGAACCAACGACCTTGTTACTGTGAGGTGACAGTGCTATTTATTGAGTCACCATCCCGCCCCTAAAATATTAATATAATAATAATAAAAAAAAGGAAAATAAAATGTTTGCATGGTCAGCAGCACCTTAATAAAGAATATGCTTTTGTTAAACAGTTTGATATTATGTTAGGCATGTTAGAATGCAAGCCTTAAAATGCATCACTTCTTACAAATTGTCAGCGGTTTGTAAACTGACATCCTGATATTAAAATATAAAAACATAAAAATGTAGAAATAAATAATAATTTTAAAATATTTTAAAAATTCCCTAATTTTCACTGACTAAAAGCTAAATCTCCATGGTCTATAGATAATGAATGGAAAAACAGGCCAATGTTTCCCTTTGAGTTATTGTGTGGCTGGGATGTGAAGTAACCCATCTCCTATGTTTAATAGCTTGATAGAAGTTATTAACACAGTCTTTGAAGTGATTATTTTGAAGCCAAAGCTCTTAAAATGTATATTATTTTTGACTTAAATGACTACTAGAAGATGCGTAGATACCATACCAATAGGCATAACACAACAATAAAAATGTGACAAAAAAAAAATGATATTCCATGACAAAAACATAACATTTCTTGACACTGGATGTCTTGAATAGACTTTTTAAAATTTCATGATACTGCAGAAATGCTATGACCCGGAATCATTAAATATTTGGGTAAAAATAAAAATGTAAGTAAAATAATATTTAAAAAAATGAAATAGTACATAAGATTCAGCTAAATAATTACGCAAAATGTTATTTAAATAAAGAAAATGTAACTAAGTTTTTAAAATAAAGAACTCAATACAATAGTCTCAATAATAGAAAAAAAATGTTTAAAAAAATTTAACTAATGTAAAATTATGTTATGAAACCAGGTACTCTCCAAAAAAAATTTTTCACCTGTTTTTGATATTGACTATTTATGACAGTCACATTTTTAAAAAAAGATTAAATCAATTTTAGGATAGGGATGAGGGCAGAGTTTTTGGTTGCCCAAAGCATCTATAAATCAAAAAAAAAAAAAACTCTGCAATATGTAGGTGAGGGTCACAGGTCCATCTCTCAGGCTCTGGCCTAAAAAAAGGTTAATAACTCCTGACCAAGTGTACTCAAATTTTAGATCTATAAAAACTTGTTTTATTATTATCATCTCCTCAACCTGTGTATTATGGCATGTTATGTTTGTCTCTTTTTTTTGTCTTTGACTTACTCTTGTTGTATGTGGCTTTTAGTTATTAAGCACACATTGGTCAACTTGGGTTGTTTTTAATTGTGCTATATTAAACAAACTGTCATTGTCATAATTTAATTCCTTATGCAGATTATTGGAAACAATAAACCAATCAATCACAATGCTTATAACCATACAGAAGTTATGTCAACAACACAGAATCTTTTCTGTTTGGATCCTCACTCAATAGTATTCTTCTCTTATTTTGGTATATAAAACTAAACACATTTTTTTTAAAGATAAAAACCCTTAATTTCAATATAATATTAATACATTCAAGAAAAACAACATGACATTCAAGACCCATGTCACCTAAATCCTGCATCCTCAGACTCATGTGATACTGGATATCTGACACCACGACCATCCCGAAACTATAGCTTCTTTAACAAGTGATATGGGCCATTTCTAAATTATACACCGACCTAACACACGAGCAGCATAAATTAATCACTAAAGGAGTTGTTTATGTCTCTCTGGCACCAATGTTTTGGCTAAGTAGCTCATCTAACATCTACTTACCACCGGCTAATTTGGGTATTCTTCCAATTTTGTTGGTTATTTCCGCGGTGAGGGTACTAAAGTCCTGTTCGTACGTTTCAAAATCCGAAGACATGGTGTAGTTTTTGTTTTAAAAGATTAAAAGAGCGATCAACTGAGCTGCGTTACACACTGTTGCTTGTGTCTGCTTCTTATTGACGTCGGCGTCACTTCCGGGTGGTGTCACGGGAATTTGTTCACGATTTCTTCCTGTCAATGGTTCCGCTGTGGGGTGAGTCGCGCGATTAATTGTTTTATCTTCCTCGTTGAATTGCGTGTAGTTTTTTTTAAAAAAAGGATTTAAGCTTTGACTGTATTACGAGTGGCTAACTAGCGCGTTCACGGCTTTATATTACGCGTCACTGTCATTTTCTTGGTCGCACGAGGAAACAGTAGTCGAGGTACAGTAAGTGTAAACGATTAATTTGTCATTTCAGTTTAGAGTCATTTTAGTTTACAGTACTATTAACGATATATGTGTCATAATAAAAGATACAAATCGTCCTACATATGTTAGTAACCTTGTTTTTTTCCAAAACATTTGTCATTGGTTAAGGTCTGCTATCATACAGATTGCTAGTTGAAGATAAGGTCATTTTTACAATTAGACTTCAATATTTTACCTCATTGTATTGGATTAGAATGAGTTTGGGTTGGATTTACTGCTTGTTTAGAAATCGAGCTGGAACTGAGTCACTTTATACAAACTGACAGCAACTAGATGGAGTGCAATTTTTTATGGTGTTTAAAAATCGTGCGCTTATACCTTTAACCTTTAACCTTGCTTGTTGCACCAAAAACAGATGAAGTAGCAAATGTAAACTAAATTATGCAACACAGGAGCATAGAAACAATGCTTTGGGTGTGCCTTGGGAACAAGGTGTGCTGCCACTGAAGCACAATAATTGACAGGTAATATTAACCATTGTTAACAGCAGTATTAAACAAACTGTGTCCAGAAGTAAATCGCAATTTTATGCATCATATGACGCATTGTTAAAAATGAAATAAGCAAAAATATTATAATTTATATACATTAAAAGTTATTAAATGCAAGTTTAATGTTTTAGATAACTTTTATGATCTTATAATGAAATTAAATAATGTTCTGTTAGATAATGTTCTCCACAATTTTGCGTAATTTATCTAAAAATGAATTAACATACTTAACGTGTACTATAAAAAATCTAAATTATCATATATTTATGATAGTTCATTTTATAATAAAATATGCTTAAATCATTTAATAATTATATTTATTATAATATTTACATTGTTTTAAATAAGCAAAGATTATTTTTTCGTAATTTTAGATTATTTGTTTTTAAGTAGGAACAAATCATAATAAAACACTTGCTACAAATGTATTAAAGCATAAAATGTGAATTGCATATTGAAACACTTGCTAAATAATAAAAAATAAAATAATTATGAACATTCTAAATAGTGGGGGCGATGTGGTGGCGCAGTGGGTAGCGCTCTTGCCTCACAGCAAGAAGGTCGCTGCTTTGAGCCTCGGCTGGGTTAGTTGGCATTTCTGTGTGGAGTTTGCATGTTCTCCCAGTGTTTGCATGGGTTTCCTCCGGGTGCTCTGGTTTCCCAAGTTTCAATCTTCATCTTGCATTATTATTAACTCTTAAATCTTGTCCTCAGATGGGTGGCCTGGCTTTAGCTCGAGGATAGTGTGATCAGAGGATTAGTAGGAAAGGATGCCACACAGAGTCTGCAGCTCTAGGAAGTGGCTGGCCCCTGTGACTGGTGACGTAGCCAATCGCTGGTTGTTTCGGAGGAGACAGAAAAGATGCCCTTTGACCTCTTTAAATTACTGCAATAAACGAAAACAGCAGGCCTGACTACTTCATAGCTGTAACACTGAGTACCTTAAAGACATTGACATATACATCGTAACAATGAATATTCTGTCTGCTATAATCGTGTTTGAGAACCTCCATGAGGTCAAGAGGCTTTTTCACTGGGGTCCGATCATCGCACTGACGGTCATCGGCGTTTGTTCTTCCATGGCCATACTGGACTCCATAATCTGGTACTGGCCACTGGACACCACTGGAGGAAGCATCAACTTCATCATGCTCATCAACTGGACGGTCCTGATCCTTTACAACTACTTTAATGCCATGTTTGTGGGCCCTGGTTACATTCCTCTGGAGTGGAAACCGGTAAGATGTTTTTTTTTGAGGATGTTAACTTTTGAAACTTTTGTTTCCAGATGCTGCATTTATTGACTTAAAAATACAGAAAAATTGCAATATTGTGCTTTTTTGTTGTTGTTAATTTAGACACAGAACTATAATTTATTCCTATAAAGGCAAAACTGAATTTTCAGCATCAGTACTTCATTTTTAGTGTCAGTTAACATTTAATAATAATCCTAATATGATAATTTTTCATGATTGTGCTGTTTGATATTTTGGTGGCAACCAGAATTTATTTTGTTTAGGATTTTTGCATTAATACAAAGTTAATTTAATAAAATTTGAAACATTTTGTAGCATTAAAATGTCTTGATTAATGTAGTGCATTCTTGCTTAATTTTTTTCTAAAAATCATACTGACCCAAAACCTTTTAACAGTAGTGTATTTAAGCATGTCCCTGACTGCCTGTTGTATGATGTGGTCTGTTTTACTGAATGTGTTTGCAATCTGCATGTCTAATATGACTTGTGTTGTTGTTTGTGTTTTCTACCAGGAGAATCATCAAGATATAACGTACTTACAGTTCTGTAGATTGTGCCAAGGCTATAAAGCACCAAGGTCACATCACTGTCGCAAGTGTAACAGGTAGATTTGTCCAAAAAATAAATACATTTTTATATATGTTTATATCCATCATCCTAGTTTAACAGGCAAAGTCATTTGTAAGGCAAAAAGTGCATTCTAAATCAACCCAACTTAGCAACCAATGGTTTCATTTTGCCAACTTAGAGTATGCAGTTTTTATTATCTAATTCAGTGGTTCCAAAGTGTGTGTTGGTTGGATGGGGGGGAGGAAACTATGACACACAGTTGCTTGGTGATTTCCAAAAGTTACATAAATTTGGTTAAACTATTAGAATTACCATATTTTATCCATAACCATAAGTAGTTAATAGTTACATAAAAAGCTACAACATGCAAATGAAAAGCCATCAGCCTTTCTAATGTTTTTCATAGTATTGTGTGTTTATGTTAGATTAACAACACAGCAATAGCATCAGCTGCAGCAGATTGATTTTATAGCACCAGGTTAATTTATGGTAATCAAATACATTAAAAATAAAACAGGCCACAACTGAACATTCAAGATGATCTCTGAGTGGTGGTCTCCAAAATTAAACCAAGAATAGTCTCATTACATGAGATTAATGTTAAATAAAAAAATTACTAAATAAATTATAGCCTATGGTTGTTAGACCTTTGCACTTTTTTTGTTGTCAGTATGCTCGTGTTTATTGTGGTATTTATGCCTATTGTGTGTGCAACATTTGTATATTTATAACCACTTCAGAGGAATGTGGGGGTCCCACTGGCATTGTTATTTTGGGTGTCGCAGGCTGAAAAGTTTGGGAACCCCTGATCTAATTTATTTTTTATTTATTTTATTATTATTATTTATTTTACTTTATTTCTTATTATTTTTTTTTCAATTTAATCTAAGATTATCAAATTTGCTGCATATTTACCCTAAAACACATCTTAAGCATCAAAAGTGTGATGACTCTGCAAATCCAGTTATACAAGCAAAAAATATTCCTACGTTTTTTCTTTTAAATTATTATTATTTATAAGATACAATATTTGAAAATTGTTAATAAGGCAAATGTGCCATTTTCACAGATATTTGCATGTGCGCATGATAACAAATGTGACATTGATGACAACAGTTTAACCAACAGGACTAATAGGCACGGTATTCTTTTTCCATTTTAATTTCATTGTTCCATTTCAAGCACAGCCAGAAAAGAACATTTGTCTGTGGTGTTTCCTTCCAAACTGAATCTCAGACTGATCCGTTGTATGTTGTGAACAGCAGAACAAATGAAATCACTATGAGTTTTAAATGTGAGTTTTAAACATAAATGTATCGTTATTATAAAACTGACTTTTTTACTCAGGTGTGTAATGAAGATGGATCATCATTGTCCCTGGATCAACAATTGTTGTGGACACTTGAATCATGCATACTTTACCAGCTTCCTCCTGCTCGCTCCACTGGGCTGCATTCACGCCGCACTTATATTTATCATGACCATGTACACTCAACTTTATGACCGGGTAAGTGTTTTCTTTTTGTAATTAATTGTAAGCAGTAGATAATGCACTTGTAAATTACCTGACAACATTCAGCCAAGCTACATTTTGATTAGTGGGTTTTCGTTTTAACACAACGCATTATTTTAAAATGAAAACGATCCTCATCCATAATGGTGTTTACACTTTAAGAAAAAGTCTCCATCCACAATACACTACCAGCAAACTCATGCCAGATGATAAAAATAACTATCAAACTCAAGTACAAACATATAAAAAATATATACATACACAGTACAAATATGCGGACTAAAGTAAACTAAAAACTAAAGTACAAATTATAATGGCACTGTTAGAGCTGTGGCAAAAAAATATTTAAGAAATCGCTTCAGAGATTTTTTAAATGCATCGCCATTCTCTCTCATATCGATTCTAAGTTTAGTTTTTAACAGCAGGTGGCACTGTAGAGTACTTAAATGAGAAAGAATATTTTGTATATGTCATAATCTTGTTTATGTCACAAAATAAATGTAAACACAGCTCACTATGAACAAGCTCTCTTAAACCTTTCCTAACCCTATTAATGATTATTTTAGCTTTAAGAGGTATTTGTAAGGAATTGAATGCAAGCAGAGTACGGCTGTTTTTTAAAGTATACAGCACCACCTGCTGTTAAAAACTTAAGCTCAGAATCGTTTCAAGAGATAATAGCGATGTATTTTAACAATCTCAAAATCTATTTCTCAAACAATTTTTTGCCATGCTGCTAGCATTCGTCATAAACAACTAGTTATACATTATGTTGGGAGAAGAAGTTGGCAAGAAATCCTTCAAATGTGATCTGTATTCAGAACAGAACAAGATACAATCTAGAAAATATAAGTACCCCTATAATTATAGTACAAAATTTAATGTACAATTATTAAATAAAACACAAATTGTAATACTATTCATTTATAGCGTATGTTTAGTATTAAATTTCATTGAGAGAGAAAAAAGTTAAATATCTGAAAATATGTTTAAAATCTGAAAATATGCAATTCTTAAATCAAACACAACCACTATATAT